>WBOK01000040.1:0-283526 GCA_009289805.1 Alternaria gansuensis | reverse complement strand
CCTAACCCTAACCCTAACCCTAACCCTAACCCTAACCCTAACCCTAACCCTAACCCTAACCCTAACCCTAACCCTAACCCTAACACTGCTAAGTTAAGTTAGTTAAACAAATATAACAGAATAACAGAACCTTAGGCATAGTTAGAAAGGCGTAGAGAGAAATAAGCGTATAACATAATTAGTATACTAAAACTTCATATATAGCTCGCAATTTAACACGCAGTACAGGAAAATAATATTTTAAGGTATTAGAATAATACGCCTAAGAGGGGGGATAGTATTACAAGTAATAGAAAGGATTTTCTTTTTAACGTATAAGCAAGGGTTAAGAGTTAACTAGCTATAACATTAGAAGGTAATAATCTACGCAGGGCGCAGGGATTACGTAATTAATATCCTACTAAGACAGGACCTTTAGAAGGCCACTGCTTAAAGAGAGGCTAATGCCCTCCTTAATCTCCTTCTTAGATAGAAGGCATAGGAGGACACAGGACAAAGGCAATAGGTATAAGAATGTATTAGATCTTATTATTACACTTGTTGTAGTTAACTTAAATAGTTTATCTTTTACATAGATTATTAACTAGTTATTTTATTTTTTATAGAATTAGTATTGTTTACTTTTAGTTAACATTAATAACTTTTTTCTACTTAAAATTATTCCTACAATACCTCACGGACTACCGCGTACATTAGCCTCGCTCTAACCCGGACTAAGTCTAGATAAGTGTAGACCAACCCCGTGTAACAAAACGCTGTAATAATAGCAAAGTGCTCTTTACTATATATCTCCTAATCTACTTTAGACTTAGATAGAACTTAACTAAAAAACGCTACTAGACTTTATTTTTTATCTAGTTGTTTTTTAGAAAAAAATGCCTGCAACAACGTAATTTAATATGTAAATTTCTACCTTAGTATCATACTCTAAGTAATAGTAGTACAAAATAGAAATTTAGGCAATATAGCTTTAAACTTTTTTAAGACCTCTTTATAATCTTTATTTAGTATAAATAGTTTTTTAAACGTTTAAAGTATAAAGAGTAGTTTAGTAAATTACAAGTATTTTAGCATTAATTACTAATAAAGTTCTGTAAACTTAAAAAACAATTTAACAACTATAATAGTTATAGGTTAGACCTCATTATTCAGGGATTAGACTTTATTAAGATTTATCTCTAACCTCTAATTAGTTTGAATATAGCTTAGGTACTTAGTCAAAGTAATATAAAATATACTTTTCTTTTTATTAACTTATAAGCCTATTTTTTATAGTCTTTCTAGTACCTTCTATACGTGAAGAACATATTTATTCTCTAACTTAGAGTAAATAAAGATGTTCTCTAAGTTAACTTTGCAAAAGTTATTAAGTTACTTAATTAACACATTATTTATTTGACATTATCAGGTAGCAAGACTGTTACATAATTTAAATAAAAGCACTTTTATCTTAAACGTTCTATAGCGTGTCTAAAACGTAGTATGCTTCTTAAAGATAATATCTATTTTAATCTTGTTAAAAGCTGCGCGTATTTCTAACTTAGTAAACAACTTAGCTCTATAAAAATATAATAGTAGCTTAATAATACGTAGAATTAAATATTAGTGTCTTTAAATAATTACATTAGTGTTAGAATAATTAACAAAAGTCTGAATGTCTCTATAAGGCTTCTAAATAGAGAAGATTAAAAAGGTAAATAAGCAATTGCTAGAACTTATATATCTTAAAGTTAATCATTAATAACGTCTTGGTAGCTTAAAGTTCTTTAGTACTCTACTTATATAGAAGGCTAAACTTATTTAGTAGTAGTTTAGTGAAGACAATTTTATAGTTATATTATACAGGTGTTGGAGTGTATGAAGACATGCTGCTACAAGAACAGGAGATCACTAGTAATTAGATTATGCAAGAACGAGGTTGGTAAGATAAAATCTTATAGTAAGTTAGTATAGAAACTATTAGTAAAAGGAGACGCCTATTTGTTAATATAATATATAAGTTAAGTTGTAAAGTAGGTAAATAATAAATAGTAACCCCTTTTTGTAATACACAGAAAAGGTTATATACCTCAAGATTAAGTAGTTAAGTACTAACCTAGCGTGTAGGTGGGTATTACCCTGTGCACTAGCATAGTATAAGCAGTGCTTAAGTAGTTAGTTTACTACAGCTTTACTAAACACGTCTTAGTAAAAGTAGTAGACAGATAGTAAGTAATCTTAAACTAGCTTAGTATTATTAGAGCTATTAAGTTCTATATAGTCTTTTAACACACAATTAATTTTACAAATACTGATTATAAAAAACTTATTTTCTTTGCGTTTTATAGAGAAATTAAAGGCATTAGCTACAATAATAGCAATACGTAAGGTAAGGTTAGTGTAGACTAGATTAAGAGTAGAATTAGTAGCTTGAAAAGTAAAAAAATCCTTTAAGAGCTCTAAAAGACTAAAAATTCTTTACATTAAAACTGTTGCAAGGCTTTGCCTTTTCTAGTTTTAACTTTTCTCTTCAAGCGTGTTTTTTTACTAAATATACCCCCTAATAACCTTATTATAAGTAAGTTTTGTTCATTGCATAAAGATAAGAGGAGCAAGTTTGTACATAGCAAGATATTTTAAAAGCTACACAAGTTAGTTCTAAACTTTGTCTGTTAATAGGTTAAGTTAACAAAGCTACTTAATTCTAATAATATAATTTTGCCTACCTAAATTCCAAGAAATCAAAGAATAGTAAAGAAATTTCCCACTATTAATTTAGATGTAAAGATAGATATATTAGTCTACTTTAGTTTAAATCTTGTCTTAAAATCCTTTTATAAAGACCTTTAAAGGTAGTCTTTAAATAGAAACTTAAAGTAGTTAAAAAAGAGGATAAGTAACAATAGAATATAAAAACATAAAGCCGTAAGCTTCTATATTTACTAATAATAGTAGATAGGCACTGTAACTCTTTCAAAAAGAAATAGTTAGAACGTAGAAATATTTCTCTTTAAATAAGTTTAATAAATTAAAATTAGATAAATTATACTTACATAAGCCTAAGCTAGAGCATTATTCTAAGTATCTTTATTTCTTGTTTTGTTCTTATCTAAGTAGTGTTCTACTACTTTAAAGTATATTCCTTATTTAATTTTAATATCTCTTACTTAAGCAGTAGTACAATAGCTTTATAAATAGCTAGGCTTCTTATACTTACAGTAATAATTTAATAAAGGCTTATTATTAAAGGCTAGAGTCTAAGAAGAAAGTCTTAGCGTGCTTAGAGTAGGGTAAGTAAAGGTTAAAGTTCTATTAGAGGCAGAGCTAGTGTAATAAGGGTACAAGTTCTAATATTATTAAAGAAAGAGCTTCTATAAAAGTACTAAAGTAATCTCTATATTTACATCTATATGTAGTTTAAAAAAAGTATTATGTTTTTTTATGTTAAAAGTAGCAAGGTGTTGCACTATTTAAGTATAAAAGTTGTTCTATAATCACTTAAACTTTAAATTTAGAGCGCGTAAGGCGGGGGTAATCTTCGTTTATAAGTAGAACAACTACTCTAACTTAAGAATAGACCTTTATTAGCAATACTAATAAACCTTACTTCCAATGCTAAAAATATTTCTTTCTTATTTATTACTAGGCAGTAGAAAGCTGCACAGCTTTCCCCCTATTTATTACTAAATACAAAATATAACTTATGTAGCGTAATTATTTATTCTACATTCTTCAGCAAATTGAAAGCTAAAATAGCTAAGTACTACAGTTTACAGTATTCTCCTGTAATACCAGTAGTGTAACCTTACATAAGAGCTATGCAAGCGCGCTCGTTCTAGTAGTAACTTAAGTTAATTTCTAATTAACTCTTTATTAAAGCTTACTACTAATAAAACATAGAGTTAGTTCTATTATTTAAAATGCTTAATAGTAGGCTTACGCTTCATAAGCTTAACAGATAGCATTTTAAAATTATCAAAAATATACTATACAAATTAGCTCAATAGTATATTAGCTATTTTAAGTAGTGTTTTAGTAGTAAGTACCGCTGTATTCTTAAATAGCCTAACCTTCTAGGTTAATTACGTAACTTGCGTATTAAATTTGTTAATTTTGTCTTAATAGAGTATAATTAAA
The DNA here is from genome assembly GCA_009289805.1 of Alternaria gansuensis. Classification (NCBI taxonomy): domain Eukaryota; kingdom Fungi; phylum Ascomycota; class Dothideomycetes; order Pleosporales; family Pleosporaceae; genus Alternaria; species Alternaria gansuensis. Next base: position 279,410 of record WBOK01000040.1, on the reverse strand, counting down.
TCTTCCTCTAAGTATATATATTTTTCTTCTTTATTTCTTATAATAGCAGGGTACTTGCTAGCTAAATTTCTTTATAAGAATTATTGTTAACTCTAATACTATGTTAATTTTATAATAAGCTCTAATAATGTCTTAAAGTTATTTAGGTTAGCTAGTAGCGTTTAATTGTAATACTAACAAGTTATTAGTAATCTTTAGGTTTTTACTTTAGCGTACTCTACGCAACTCTTTTAGAGTAATTTGTCTTATTATAAAGGTTAGAATTTCTAAACTTTAAAGCTTTAAATAGCAAGAGACTTAAAAGACCCTACTTAAAGTTTTATTAAGCATGATAGAATTAAGCTTCTAGTTAATATCTAGAGAGGCTTAGGCTTAGGCGTGATCTAAATAAACAGCTATAATACTATTTTAAGTACTACTACTAGCTATATCAAGATTTTAATATAATGTAATAGAGCAGGCAAGTCTTACAAATAGATACTAGTAGAAGAAACTACTGTAAAGGTATATAAAAGTACGTATTAATCTACAATTAAGCCTTAATTCCAATAAAATATTTATAGGCCTTTTATAAAAGGATATGAAAATTCTATAGCGCAATTATAAAGCTTATGCTGTCATTATACCTGCGACCTAGGCTAGAACTAGAGTAGGTCCGATACTAGTCTAATTCAGCCTAAGTAAGATAGGGGTAAGAACAAGGGAGTTGTAACGTGTACATTAGATTCTTATTAAAATGCTGTTTACAAAATGTATAGTTACATTAAAAAGTTATCTTAAAAGCTAAAGCTAATATAATAGTTATAAAAACTATCTTACATTTATTTTTCTATACTTTCCAACTTAGTAATATTTAATGCGTAGCGCAGGTATGTTGCATATAAGGCATTAAAATAAAAACTTTTTTTAGTACGCTAAATACATTAAGGTATGCACTCTTAAAGTGTAACTTCTTAATATACTTAGAATTTAAATGCTAGACTATTGCAAAGATTAAAGCTTAATATTAAAGTGCTTAGTAAGTGCACTGTAGTTGTGTGTTAAGTGTTTAGAGCAAGAAAAGAATTAAAAAGAATATACTTAAAATATTCTTTATTACTAAAGCAAACATTACCTCTTATAGACTACTTCCAAAAAATATCTACTCTTACCTTCATCTAGAACACTTTTAATAAATATGTAATAAAATTATTTAAGTTACTACAAGAACACTATAAAGATTTAATAACAATATACAGAGAGGTGATAAAAAGAAAAACAAATAAAAAATATTATAGTTTTCAATTGCTAACAACTAAGTAACAGAATAAGCTAGTCTGATAATGATTTGTAATATAAAATGCCAACAACTTCCCCTTAAAGTAAGGCTACTTAGTACGCAGATTAGTTAGCGTCTTTTTAGCAGTTTATTGCACTCAAACTAAATACTCAAAAATTGTTAAGTACAATTAATAATAGCATTTTATTAACAGTATTATAATAGCTATAAGTTTCTTATCATATTCTAATAGCATATATACTTAATCTGTAATAGTTTCATGATATTTAAATTGTTTAATAAAAAGTTATCAATAAAAACGCTTTTCTTGTTTTTTAAAATTATAAAAGCTGATATTAATTACGAATACTTAGTGTACCAGCCTTTAGCTTCTTTTTTATCCTAATAACGCATAGCTAAAGATAAAATACAATTATCTATCGACTGTTGCGATTTTAAATCCTACTCTTCAAACATAGTCTCTATAAACCTTGCTATACTATATTCTTTATTACCTACGCCTAATAAGGAAGTAGGCCTTTTGGTTAAAGCGTCTTTTAACAAGGCCCAAACGTTTTCAATAGGATTCAAATCTAGACTATAAGAAGGATGCTCAAAAAGAGCCATCTGATTTCTAGGAAACCAAGATAAAACCTTTAGAGTTTTATAAATCTTAGTATCACCCTGCTAAGACTTCCGCTCTTCATTCTAGTTAGTAAGGCCTTTCAAATTATTATAAAAGTATTAAATATATTAAGATATTAAAAAGTTATAGCTCTTAAAGCAAGAGCAAATAGTATAGTTAACTTACCTTTTTTAATAGTAGGTTTTACTACTAGTTTAAGAATCTTACTAATATAGTTTGTATTACTAAAGAATTTTAGTAGTTTTAGGCGTTATAATAACTACTAATTTTAATCTTTATCTAATCTTAATTGCTCTCCAAACTTGGATAGAAATATCCCAGCCTATAAATTGAGAAATAAGGTATCTTAAAATATTATAAAATACTAAAAATATACGTAACGTAGTACAGTAACTTTTTAGTATTTTAGAATATTTTTAAAATTACTTTTACTAGTTATAGGGACACATTCATAGCTAAGACGCTTATATCAACGTTTTCAACCATATTCTATCATAGCACCATGCCCACGCTCAATAGCTAACTCATCAGAAAATACAACTTTATAAAAGTTTAAACTTTTAATATTAATTAGCCTCTCCTTAGCGTGTATTAGACAATTTTAAGCTTTTTTCTCGTTTAAAAGTTTTTTTTCTTAGAAGTATTAACAGAGTAATTCTCCTCTCTAAGTAAGCGCTGTAGGCTTCTAGTAAAAAGACTTAAACTATTTTCATCTACTATACGCTTATTTGTTTTCTTAGGACTTCTAGTCAAGTCTCTATTGATAGCTCTTGTAACTCTTATAGTAATCTTTGTAGGGCGGCCTATAGTAGGCGTAAAAGTAAGTAACAGATTGTTTTTTATTTATTTTATTCGTCAAATAGTGTTATAAGTAATACTAAGAGGCTTTTCTAGTATAGTAGTTATAGAAATAATTAATAGGTTTTGTGTAATTAAGATATAAACGTTTTCTTCAAACTTTAAAAGTTAAGGCGACATTGTAAAAATAATTTTAAAAAAGAAATTAGGAATAGAAAGAGAAAACCGAATAAAATAGGATTAGTAATCTTTTTAAATCTAATCGTTTACCTAAGCAACTCCGTTATTGTTAATTGCTTTTTAAAGTTTTACAAAGTAAGAAACTATTGGTTAAAATTAGCTTACATAATACTTACGATATTATAAAAAGCTAATTATTTTTTTGAGTTTTAATAAGCTTAATAATTAGAAACAAGAAGTTCTATTTTTAAAGTTTTCTTTCTTAATTTTTAACTTAATTAGCGTGCGTATAAGTGCTGACTAATCTGCCTACTAAGTAGCCTAACTTTAAGGAGACGTTCTTAGCATTCCATATTACTAACTTCTTTTAGACTAACTTATGCTGTTACTTAGTTATTAGCAATTAAAAACTATAAGTTTCTTATTTTTTTTTTGTTACTCTTGTGTACATAATAGCTTGCAACGCGTCTAACCTATAAGTAACTTATGTTTTAAGCGCACTTAAGTCGCGCGTAGAACACGCTCTCTGCTATGCCACTCTATATATATAAGTTTAAAGTTTTAGATTAAAGGCTATTACAATGTTAGCCTAGAGAAGGAGGCTCTGTTACATATAGTTGTGCATTACGTGGATCTGCTAAGCTTGCTTATTATTAGCTTTTACACTTGCAATTATACTTATAAGCTGCTCCTTATCTACAAGAATACCTGCAGATATTATTGCTTAAAAAATACACACATTATTACCCTAAGCTATCTCTTACTATCTTCTGTAGTAGGAAGCTACCACTATTACCTAAAGCCACCTTTTACAGGCTTATAATAATATTAATTATAATACTTGTACTTAGGCGCCTAAAATCTACCTTATTATTGACCTGCGCGCTGCGTAGATAAAAGCTAGCAAGTACTACGCTAAATTAGACTTATTCCCTGCCTACTAGGCTACTATAATACTCTACTCTTACTACAAATTATACTACAATATATTTTTAGTTAAGAGGCTTAATTAGCTTACTACTAATAATTGTAGTTTTTACGCTCTATAGGCTAGATATTATACTTTTTTACCTATTATACAGCGCCCACAGGCGCTTTAAATCAATATAAACAACGCAATTAACAGCTTTATTGATTTTATAACTATTAGCAATACTAAAGTAGATAATAATACGTGAAATTAAGACATAAAATAAGCGGCGCATAAAAAAGAGTACTAAATTATTTATTAACTTTATAAAATACTAGCTATTGTTATAAGATTGCTATTTTTAACTAAGCATGCTTAAGCTTAACGTACAATTAATTTCAGTACTAAGCTACAAGTATAAGCGTATATTTAACTAGGCTTTAGGTTGTAGTTAAGGTCTAACGTAAGCTAACCTAACCCTAACCTAACCTATACCCACGCTAAGCATAACTTAGCTTAAGTATAAGTTAGGTTAGAGTTACACTAACTAGTAGTTGTAGTTGTAGTTAGGTTATACTAACTAGTAGTTATAGTTGTAGTTACGCGTATAGACTATAAGTATAAGTTAAGTTGTAGTTATAGTTGTAGTTGTAGTTAGGTTGCAGTTACGTGCTATTTATAGTAATAAATAGCTGTATTAAACAAGTAATATTAGGAGAAGTAAGCTAAGTAAGCACTAATTTAGTTATAAATTTAACCTAACTACAACTATATATAGTAGTTATTAGCTTTAGCCTTTTGAGACAACCTTTTATTGTAACTACACATTTTGTAGACACCTTTTTAGTAAAAAAAGATTTATTGCTAACAATAGGTATCTAGGCTTATGCCCTCTTATTTAGTATTACTGGCACGCAACTAGTGTGTCGCTCTAGCATGTTTAGATAGAAGCAAACATGCGCAATATCTCTCTAACTAACTCTCTTAACTAATAGGTATTTACTGCTAACTGCCACTTTTATTATTTTATTGCTATTTTAGCAGTATTATAGTTGCGGCGTTTAGTGCCTATTCTTAAATTAAAATAAACAACAACAGCATTACTATTTATGCATAGCTTTTCTATTTCTAAAGACATTTTATAAAATTTCTTACTTTTTAGATTATTTTAGCTACTTAATAACTATTCTAATACGCTTTTACTTCTTGTAAAGCTACTTTTAAGTTTTTTAACTAAAGTTTTACCTACGCTAAAAGAGATTACTAAAGTAATATACTTTTACTATACTTAAACTATTAATATGCGCAGTGTATATAGTATACTAGCTAAACTAGCTTTTTATAGTTCTTGTTATTTTTAAAGGTACTAAAAAACAACACTAATTAAAACGTGTTTAATAGTAATTGCTAGCCTATAGCTAGCAACAAGATTGCGATAGAGATAGAAGAGAAAAGTAAGAACACATACGTTACTGCAGTAAGAGCTTATAATACTTCTTTATAAAAGCTCTTTGCCTGCTGCTTCTTACTTTTAGGATTCTCTACACTATATAGTACTTATATAAACAACTTACATATAAATAATATAATACTTAAACTATTTTTTTTACACATAAAGACTAATAGCTTATATTAAGTAAAGTTAGACCTTACTAAGTTACTATACTAGAAGCTATAGTAGTAGATTACAAAGCTAGTGTTTACTATTATTAAGCAGCTACCTCTATTAGTTAAAAAGAAGCTAGTAGTAATAGTCCTTGTAGTAGTTAAGTTAGTGCAGAGGTTAGAATGTAACTATAGTTAAGATATATTTAATGCGTCTAGTATTATAGATGTTAAAGTTATAACAAGGACTATAAAAGGCTAGTTTAGCTAGTATATTATATACACTACGCATGTTAATAGTCTAGGTGTAGTAAAAGTATATTACTTTAGCAATTTTTTCCTGCGCAAATATAACTTTAGTAAAAAGATATAAAAGTAGCTTTATAAAGAGTAAAGGCGTGTTAAAACAGCTATTAAGTAGCTAAAATAAACTAATAAGTAGGAGAATTTTGTAAGTTGCTTTTAGAGATAGAAGAGCTATATATAAATAGTAATGCTGTTGTTGTTTATTTACATCTAAGAATAGGCACTAAACGCTGTGACTGCAACACTGCTAGGATAGCAACAGGACAATAGAAGTTGTAATTAGTAGTAAATAGTTAGCAGTAAATAGTTATTAGTTAAGAGAGTTAGTTAAAGGGATATTGTGCATTTTTATTTCTATTTAAATATGCAACACACTAATTGCGTGCCAGCAATGCTAAACAAGGGGGCATAAGCCTAGATACCTGTTGTTAGTAATAAATCTTTTTTTACCAAAAAGGTGTCTACAAAATGTGCGGTCACATCTAAAGGTTGTCTCAAAAGGCCGAAGCTAATAGTTCTTGTTATAACTTTAATATTTATAACACTAGACGCAAAAATATTTCAACTATAGTTATATTCTAACTTTTGTACTAACTAAATTACTATAAAAACTATTCCTACTAGCTCCTTTTTAACTAATAGAGGTAGCTGCTTAACAATAGTAAACGCTAGCTTTACAATTTACTACTATAGCTTTTAGTATAGTAACTTTGTAAGGTATAACTTTACTTAATATAAGCTATTAGTTTTTGTGTTAATTAGGGAGAAGAATGTTCTAAGTATTATATTGTTTATATACAAGTTATTTATATGCAATACTATATAGTATAAGAAATCCTAAAAGTAAAAAGTAGTAGGTAGAAAGCTTTTATAAAGAAGTTCTGCAGGCTCTTGCTGCAGTAATATATGTATCCTTACCCTTTTTCTCTATCTCTATTGCAATCTTGTTACTAGCTATAAGCTAGCAATTGCTGTTAAACACGTTTTAATTAGTATTGTTTTTTAGTACTTTAAGCAAATTTTTTTAACCCTAATTTTTGCTTAGTAGTCTAAGCTTTTCTACTCTAAAAGCTTATCGTGTAGACCTTATCTACTTATTATCTTAATCTTATCAACTATATATAATCTTTTTTTTTTATTTTTGCGTCTAATTAGTAGAGGGTAGCTGCTTTTTACTTTTTTAGAAACCCCATTTTAATTACAACAACAACTACCACCTTTAACAACTTAAAAATAAATACTAAAGAAACTCTAACTAATTACTATGCAGTTTTTATATAGAAGCTAGTAAAACGTAAATTTAGTACTAAACTTCTTATAGTATCTAACTACTATCTTCAAATCTTTAGCTTAAATAGCAATATTTTTTGTATAAATAGCATCAAAGTTATAGTCTATACTTATTAGTTAGTACAAAACTTAAAAATAATAAGAGTAGTTACAATACCTTTAAAATAGCCAACTAGGAACGCTTTAGCTAGCTTTTAAAGAGCGTAGATTGCCTCTACCAAAATGCGCAAATTAAAGTAATAAGTACACGTAATTTTGTAAACAAGATAGCTAAATAGAAGTTTACGTAAAGTTTACGTAGTAATAGTTTAGTTAACTTTTACTACGTTTTAGTCTCTTTTAGCGTAATAGCTATACGATATTAGTGTTTAACTATAATAAAAGACTGTGATAACTTACTACTTAGCTTATATTAACGTTTTTTTTAATAGCCTTAGTCTTTATAGATAATATAAGTAGCTTTAAACTAGTCTTTGCTTATAAATTCTTTATAAGCACCTTGCTACTAGTTAAAGCTTACGCAGTTTGCTTAGTGCGCGCTATTATAGTAGTTATAAAGTTGTTAAAATTTGTAGTAAGTATATAGAATTATTATTAATTATTTTTGCAGTAATAAGGTGCATAAGTAAACGTAATAAAAGGCTGTTATAATGTAACGTGCTAGAGTGTATTGTTAGTAGCTAGTAGTTAGTGGGCGGTGATTAGTAGTGTCTATATATAAGAAAAATGTTAATATTTAGTTAGCTTTAGTGAGGGCGCACAGGCTACACTAGCTACAGTATAGTAATATATCTATATCTTTACATACTATTTTACTACTACAACAATAATTTACTAATTACAGTTAATTATTACATCTATCATAAAAACAATAATTAAAAAAGAGCTAAGTTATAGTCTTAAAAGCCTAGTTCTGCGCATTTCAATTTTAGTGCTACTTTGTTTTAAACGTAATAAGTAGAAGAAGCTAATAATGTGCCGGTGCACAAGGTGATACCCGACTGCACACTAGGTTAGTGCTCAACCGCCTGATCCTAAGGTATATAACTTATTCAATATCCTACGGAAAGGGGCACCATTTATCATTCGTGCACTCTATAGCTTAGCTCCTGCAATGTATTATAGAATAGGCATCTTCTTCTACTAATAGTCTTTACGCCTAACTTATAATAAGATTATTATCTTATTAACCTTGTTCTTGTATAATCTAGCTATAAGTAATCTTTTGCTCTTATAGCAGTATGTTTTTATATACTTTAACACCTGTACAAATAGCAAAGCCTATAAAGATATACTCTACTACTTAATATACAAAGAAACTAGTGCCTAATTATTATAAGAACAAAATAACAATCTTATATAAAATTAGAATTTAAAAGAACTCTAAAGAAACTAGAATCCTTAGGATTACTACTAGATATACTTTTAGGAGGTTAGCACTATCTTTTATTATAGACTATGTTAAGGACTTTGTAACTAAAGTTAACTTCAACAACAGAGAATAGTAACAAACTCTACTAATATAAACTACAAAATACGTTATTAAATGCTAATTTAAAGTCTGTCTAGTAAAATAAAGGCGGCAAACTATTTAGTAAAATAGAAGTAGTTTTATATATATTTAAACGCTAATCTAAAGTCTTCCTAGCAAAATAAAAGTAGTAAACTATTTAGTAAAATAGAAATAGGCTTACATGCGTTGATAATAAAAAGCAAAAGTTTTATTTTGCAAAAATTAAAATAAGACTAAAAGCTTATAACTAAATATTTTTAAAACGCTAATTTAAAGTATCTGTCTAGCAAAATAAAGATGTTACTAATAATTAAAATAGCATAGGTATAAATTAGAGCCTACTTAGCAAAAATTAGAGTACTAAAAAGGCAAAGATTTATACAACTACTCCTAATTAAGCACTTATTATAAAGTTTTTAAAAATAAATAGCTTATTCTTTTTAAGAGCTAAACTTTGTTTACTATATTAATAACTAACTACTATTAACTATTTAAATAAAAAACTTTTAGAAGTCTTATGATACTATAAATGTTAAAAAAAAATTAGAAGTTAAGTTAAGGATAAAAAGGTGAAACGCTTTTTTTTACTAAGCCTATAACTGCTAGTCTTAAGTTACTATTAATTTTATTAAGCTTAGTTATTAATACTATAGTTATATCTATGTATAACTTAGTATTGTCTATAGTTTAACTAAGATATAGTACTTTAGTCTTTACTAGAAAAGATGTTACTAAATTCTTAGAAGACTTTAATAGACAGGCTAATAACAAAAGTATTTATAATACTATATAAGTTTTTATTTTACTAAACTATTTCTTTAACAAAGATTAATTACTCTCTTATATTTTAAAATGTTTACTTAAATATATAGAGAGAGATTAGTCTAAGTTATAAACAAATATAAAAAAATAGTAAAAAAATAAAGATACTGCTATTAAAAGAAGTAAACATTTTTACTTTTAAGCTTATATTTATAAATATATATAAAACTAGCTAGGGCTAGTAAAGTACTATACTTATTTTATTTCTATTGCGGATGCATATATTAAGAACAAGCAAATCTCTTAAAAAAAGAAAAATATTTTTTTCTTCTAAGGTTTACTAATATTTGATAAAGAGGTAGTTATATATTACATGCCTACTACTCTTAATAGTAATAATTAGAATCTATACAAACTAGATTTAATCTATTCTTTTTTTAAATTCTACTACAAGAAAATAACTAGCCTAGATAAGATTTGTTAGTTAGAGTAAAAGAGCGTAAATGTAGAAATGCGCTAGATTATATTGTCTAACTAGTGTACAACATTTACTCTAGAGAAAGTAACTAAAGTAGTAGTTAAAATTGGTAAAGCACATAAAAAAATAAGCATACTAGTAAAAGTGAACTTAAAAGTAGAAGACTTTATTAAGTTTTTAAGCAACTTAAAGCTTAAATTGTCTACTATTAATATGCTTATAGCTTACTCTACAACTAAGAAACTCCTAAAGAAACCTGCTAACTACGCGTACTTTATTGTATAAGTAATAAATGCTAAACTTCTAAGTAAAAAGAATAATAGTTCTTTTATTACTAATGCAAAACAAAAGCTATTAAATAAAATAAGTACTAAATACTTAAATAATGTAAGAATAAATACTCTTTGTTATATATGTAATGTAGTAGGATATATGCTTAAAGATTATAAGCTATACTACGCCCTAAAATAGATAAAATAAGTTAGTTTTAACTAAGATACTGCGGCTAAAAAAGGAACTTACTACTTTAGGCTACTATATAAACGTCTAGGCAAAATCTTAGGATAGCCTTTATTAACCTAAGTCTTGTTATAGTTAAAGGCAAAGATCTAAGAATTCTTTAACGTTACTAATAATGTACTTAATTAACCTGCCTTTAGTGTAATACTAGAGAAGTTTATAAGTAGAGACTTTTAACTAGAATTAAGGTATAGAGGTAAAGCCTCTAGTTCTGTAAATGTAGCAACTAGTTTAATAGACTAAGGTTACTATAATAATATTCTCTAGTAGTTCTAATAGTTTTAGGAACAGCTATACAACCTTGCTATAGATAAATATATTAATAGGCTTAATAATATTAATGCCGCTAACATTAGAATAAAGGGCGGACAAAACACTTTATATAACCTCTTTTGGCTTCGGCCTTTTTAGACAACCTTTTAATGTGACCAAACATTTTGTAGACACCTTTTTGGTAAAAAAAGATTTATTGCTAACAACAGGTATCCAGGCTTATGCCCCCTTATTTGGCATTGCTAGCACGCAATTAGTGTGTCGCATGTTTAAATAAAAATAAAGATACGCAATATCCCTCTAACTAACCCTCTTAACTAATAACTATTTACTGCTAACTATTTACTGCTAACTGCAACTTTTGTTATTCTGTTGCTATTCTAGCAGTATTACAGTTGCGGCGTTTAGTGCCTATTCTTAAATATAAATAAATAATAACAGTATTACTATCCATGTATAGCTCTTTTATCTCTAAAAGCAACTTACAAAATTCTCTTACTTATTAGTTTATTTTAGCTACTTAATAGCTGTTTTAATACGCCTTTACTCCTTGCAAAGCTACTTTTAAGTTTCTTTACTAAGGTTGTATTTGCGCAGGAGAAAATTGCTAAAGTAATATACTTTTACTACACCTAGACTATTAAGATGCGTAGTGTATATAGTGTACTAGCTAAACTAGCTTTTTATAGTCTTTATTATAACCTTAACATCTATAACACTAAACGTATTAAAAATGTCTTAACTATAGTTATATTCTAACCTCTATACTAACTTAACTACTACAAGGACTATTGCTACTAGCTTCTTTTTAACTAATAGAGGTAGCTGCTTAATAATAACGCTAGCTTTGTAATCTACTACTATAGCTTTTAGTATAGTAACTTAGTAAGGTCTAACTTTACTTAATATAAGCTATTAGTCTTTGTATTAAAGAAGAAGAAAAATAGTCTAAGTATTATATTATTTGTGTACAAGTTGTTTGTATACAGTACTATATAGTGTAGGAAATTCTAAAGGTAAAAAGCAGTAGGTAGAGAGCTTTTATAAAGAAGTATTATAAGCTCTTGCTGCAGTAACATATGTGTTCTTACTCTCTTCCTCTATTTTTATTGTAATTTTATTGCTAGCTATAGGCTAGTAATTAGGTAGCTGCTTTTCACTTTTTTTAGAAACCCTATTTTAACTACAACAACAACCACCACCTTTGACACCTTAAAAATAAATATAACCTCTTTAAGTTAAATGCTGCTACGCGCTTGAAAAGAAAAAGTTCCTCCTTTTACTAAAATATTAATTGTGTCTAGGATAAAAGAATGAAAAAATAAAAAAGGCTAAGCAAGAATACAAGCACCTAAAGAAGTAATTAAATAATCTAAAGTAATACTTTAATTGCTAACTTGCAGCCTATAGATATGCAGTTTTTATAAGAAGAAATATAAAGTAGAATACCTTTTATAAGTTAGCTTTATAATACACTATTTTTAATTATTAGGCCGCTGCAGCTGTCTTAATAAAAGGACAATATATTAGCTAATTTAAAGCACTTATAGCAAAAATATAAAAAGAAAGCTATAAAGTTTATAAACGCGCTTCTTAATTCTAAGCTAAGAGAGATAATAAAGGGTTAGCTAAACTATATTGCAACTGCCTTACTTAGGCAGGAAGTGTAAGGAGTTACTGTATTTAATTTTATAGCACAAAACAACATTTAGAAACAACTATATAACTTTCTAAATAGTAATATTAGCGTTGTAGATAGTTTAAGAACGCTTAAAGTTATAATTAGTAGAGAAATTGCAGAATCTTGGTGTAATTTAGCGCACTTGTAATCTATTTTAACTACTAATTAGCTAAACTAGCATACAGGCTAAAAATACCCTACTAATAAAACTTTACTAACTGCACTAACAATTTTAAGCTTGTATTATAATATAATAAATATGCATTAGTTAAATGCTTAAACCTAACATAAAGTGTATAAGAAAAGTAATTTTTCAATTAATAAGTTAGACAACTTACTTACTAAGAAAGTACGTAGAGTTTAATAAAAGAAAAGACAAGTTTTTGCCTAAATAGACTTACTAGAATACTAAGTTATTGTTAATAGCAATTCTTTAAAGTGCTTAATTAACACTAAAGTATAAATAAATATTTTAAGACTTAGTGCTGCATGAGCATTAAAGATACTATATAAAATAATAGAGCAGAGACTTAGGCAGCTATCCCTTAGTATTACTTTAGCTAATAGAACTTATAATCTGTTTCTTAGGACAGCATTTAACATACCTATACAAATAAAGGCTATTACTATTAAAACTACCTTTAAGATTGTTGCTAATATTACTAGATCTATAATTCTAGAAGGACCTTAGTGTACATGTGCAAGGATAGCAATATAGTACAACGCGTTTAGACAAATTACGTACTAAGTTCTTTTTAAGAACAGTACTAGGAATGCAGTATTTGTTGTATCTAATCCATTACTAAGTTACTTTACGCAGACAATTAGGAATAAAGCCTTTAATAATAATTCAAATAGAGAAATAACAGGTAATGTATAAATACACGCAATTACTAACATAATAAATAATAAGCTATAAGCAGCTGTAGTAAAGTATATATAGGAAGCTACATAGTTAGATCTTATAGTTAGATTTAGTAATTTCAACATGCTGTACACAAACAATAATAAGCATAATTAAATAGTCTAAATAAACTAGGTATTTACATATATAGTTAGACAATAAAAAAACTTTATAAAAAACTATAGTTTTAGCAGATTTTTTATGAAATGTAAGCTTAACTAACAATAATTGTAAGAAAGACTGCTTAATAACTTCTAATAACAATATAATCTCTATACTATATATAAAACTATAGACAAGAAAGTTTAAGCTGTTAATATCCTTTAGTAGGAAATATTAATAGAATTTAGGCAAAAGAACTAGAAGAAAAAGGCTAAAAAACAACAGCTCTTTTAAAGAAATATCTATAATTTTAATATTAAACTATATAATTATTTGTTTAAACTAAGATATACTACTTTTTTACAAAAGATAAAACTTACTAAAGAACAAATTAATAAACTGCACGTAGGAGATTATCTTTACTTTAAGGAAAAAGAGATATTCCTACATATGCTCTATAATAGAGAAGGAGCTCTTTTATAGCAATATAAGAAATTAGGAAGAATTTATTTTAAATATGCCTACTATACAAGATATAAACAATACTATATAAAGCTTAGCAAGTATAAGGCTTTGCTATCCTAAAAGTATTAGAATTGTAGGTAGTAGATATAGTTAATGCCTGCCTAAACTAAGAAACGTAGGAATAATATAATAGTTAGTATGATAATTTATAGCACCTAGTACTAAAGAAAGATAAAGGCGTTTAATAGATTAGCAATGTATAAAGAATAAATGTAGTAATAATATAAAATATAAACTTACTACTAATAGTAAATAAGTTTTTTAAGAGATTTGCAGAATGCAAAACCATCTTACTTATAGACTTATTTTTAAAATACAACTAGATTATACTACATCTAGAAAGTAGATATATAACAGCATTCTAAACGCCTGTAGGACTTATATAATTATGCATAATAGTTATAGGCGCTACTAACTTAATAGTAGCATTTTATTAAGTTATAATAAAGATTTTAAGACACTACTAGCCTAATATAATACTTTTTATTAACAACATTACATGCAGTAGTCCTAAAACTAACTATAGTAAAGAAGAATTAATACTAAAAGTGTAATATTATGTTCTTAAGCATATTATGCAACTAAATTAAGTGCTAGCTAACATTAAACAGGCTAAAGACATTATGTTAAGAAAGAAGTGCTACTTTCTTATAGAAAGGCTTAAGGTAGTAGGCTATAAAGTTAGTTCTTAAGGTTGTTATTCTAGCTAAAAGAAAGTTAAAAAGATTATAAACTAGCTACTATGCAAGAATAAAAAAAAAGTGTAATTGTTTATAAGTATATGCGTTTACTATTATATATAATTAAAAGACTTTACTAAAATTGCTAAACTTCTGTTTACGCTCTTACAAGACAACACTTTTTTTAAATAAAGAGATATATAAAATATAGCAATGTATATGCTACAATAGGCAATTTGTAATACACCTGCAATTATAAACTTAGACTATACTAATACTAAAGACTACAAAATATTTCTTATAATTAATGCTAGTTAAGATAGTGTAGGCGCCTGTATAGAGCAACTTAAAGAAGACAATAAACAACACTTAGTATAGTTTAAAAGCATACTATAGTCTGCTTAAAAAAGGTAATAGTACTTAACTAAGTTAAAATGCAAAGCTATACTATAGGCGCTTAAGAAGTTTTAGACTTATTTTTATAGTATTTACTTTACTATAGAGATTAACGCTGCAACTCTTATTACTTGATTAAATTATTTATTAACTAACAATCTAGGATTAGTTATTAATAAATAGATATTAACTATCTTTTTATAAGATTTTAACATTAAGCATATACTAGAAAAGAAGAATATTGTTGTAAATGCATTGTCTAGGTATCTAAAAGCTAATAATTAGTAGCTGCCTTTTAAACTAGAAAAAGACTTAGAGGAGTTTATTTACTATATAATTAGGAATGTAAATGCACTTGTGCTAATAAGGTAAACTTAAGACTTTACTAAAAGTTCTCTAAAGAATTAGAGCAATATACTTAGTTTTTAGTTAATTTTAAGACTTTAAAAGAAATAGAACTATAAGAACTATAAGTATAAAAAAAGCAAGTATTAAACTTCTTTATGCAAGATAAGATACTTTTTAAGAAGACATTAAGGAACATTATAATTTAATAAGTTATAAATAATATAGATTTAAGAGCAGCTGCGGTATAGAACGTGTACACCTAGATTAGACACTAAGGAGTTAATGTAGTCTACTTAATACTTACGCAGCGATACTAGTAGAAAAGAATATATAAGCAAGTGCAAAGAAAACTAGTAACCTACTTAGACTATTAACTATAATCTTTTAAAAAGAAAGTTAATATGCTTACTAATACTTATAGTTTTGCTATTTAGGAAACTGTAGCTATTAATATAGTGTACATGCCTTAGTGTTTTAAGAACAAGTTTCTTGTAATTATAAAAAACTACTTTAGCAGCTAGCTAGAAGTAAAAGCACTATTAAATAACTAGTCTAAGATAATTGCAGAATTTATATATAAGGATATTATATACAGATAGAGCACAATACGTAAACTTATAGTTAATAAAGGACTTAGCTTTGCTAAGGTAGTCTCTTATTTATTAAAAATGTACAAAATGAACTAAATTTAATTATCTAGACACAACTTTTAAGCTATAAGAAAGATTAAAAAAGAGTATAAACTAATTATAAATGCTTTTATAAAGCTACTAGGACTTTAAATTAAGAACTTGCTAATAGTGTTTTTTGCAGATAAAATTTCTATATAAGAATAAATAGGTTACTTACTATACTAACTAGTTATAAAGTAGAACCTAGTGTTACCTATTAAGCTTATACTACTTATATAGCAAACTCCTTTGTTTAGAAAAGTATAAGACTAAGTATAATTACTTGCTATATAAGTAATGCAGCTAAATTTTAAAGATTAGTTTACTAAAGATACTATTACTTATACTAATTGCATAAGAACTGCTAAGAAAGAATACTAGAATAATACTAAGGAAATACAGCATAAGAATATAAAGCTAAGAGACTTAGTTCTTTTTTAGAATTTAGTTTAAGAGATTAATATATCTTAAGACTATAAGCTAGATATAAGGTAGCTAAGACTATATTGCATCTATAACGCTAAACTTAATAGAGGGACTTACTGCCTTAAAAACCTTAATAGCACACATTTTCTACACACAACACCTAGTTAGTAATTAAAGCTTTTCTAGCAACAGCGCGTGCTAAATATTTTAAAAAAGAATTAAAGAAATATAAAGTTATAAAATTTTAAGTATTAGAAACAAACTAGTGCGATAGTAAATATTCTTGTCTTTTTAGACTTTACTAAGCTGCCTACTAAGTTATTATTATTTTTACCTCTTGTAATAAGAGACAATCTTTATTTACAAGTTGTTATTACTAAGCGTTTTATAAATAAAGAGTACTATGCATATATATAAGACTTTAGAAGCTTAGACTCTAATTCTAATACTATAACCAGTAGCTAATAGGCTACTAAATAGCTTATTTTCTTAGGAAGAAGAGGAGATACTTTGCTATTAGTATCTACTTTTACTTTTAGTTATTTATTTACAAATTTCTTATGTTAAATACAAAGACTAGTTACTTAGCCTATAGATTCTAGGTGTGTAGTAAGTACTTAGATTCTGTAATTCTCTATACTTTAATACGTAACTTAGCGTTTATGCTACAGCAAAGGATTTTTTATAAAATTCTTTAGTAATTAAAATATAATTTAAACTATTTTATATATTTTAAGCTAGTTACTTTAAAGATAAATTGCCTATAAAGTAAACTGTTGCTTTTTTTCTTCTAACTTTAGCTAATTTTTAGCCTTACACGTTGCAATTAAATAAGCTAGCTTACTTAGTTGACTATAACTAATAACTTTTAAAATAACAACTTTTTACAGTTTTATAATAATAAGATATATATAGAAGGCAGCAAGCGCTAGCTTAATGTGCTAAGAACTAGCAATAAAAACTAGATCTACTACAGTACTATAAAAGCTACATAATTTAGTTAAAGCTAAGATACAAGTGTTTTTAGCTATTAGGCGTAACAGCAATAACAATAAGCTAAAAAGTAATATTAGCTTAATAACTTTTTTAGCTACCTTAGAATTACGCATCTAGAAGTATACTACTATAATTAAATCTTTGCTTATTTTTTATAGATTAGCCTGTAACTACTAGCCCTCTTGCTAGTAGAATATTAAGCTACCTTTCTAGCGCATTGTTAGACGCTACCTAGGCCGCAAGTACAAAGAACCTAGCGTAGTAATTTTCTACAACATAAAGAGAGGTGTAATATAATATACTAAGCTTAGCAATTTTAGATTATTAGCAGCACTATAAAAACTTAAACAAAAGTCTACTGTTACAGGTTTTTTTACTAGAGGGAGTAGCGCTAGTTAGCTTAGCTAAGTTGCTATAAGTATATAGTATTATCGTCTAAGCCTAAAGGCTATATTAATTTAGCGCGAGTAAATTTGCTAAAAAATAAAAGGCTTTGCAAGCTTTAACTTCTGCAGTTAGCAGCATAGAATATAGAGAGTAGGCAGAATATATTACTTAAAGCTTAATACTAAAAGCTGCTATTATCTTATATCTTTTAATATTAGAACTTTAGCACTTTATAAATAGCAATAGTATTAGTGCTAACTTTTTAGCTTTTAAAGAGTTTTAATATAAGCAGCTGCTGTTATGAAGACAACATAAACAACGCTTTCTAAAATAAGTATAACTTTTTAAATTATTTACTTTTTTTTTACTAAAATAGATAACTTATAAAACTTTAAGCAAACTATTACTTATATATAACTAGCTATTATTAGCCTACTTGTTAACACTTATTTATAGGTAATAGATGCTGCTAATTCTAGTACTTGTAGCATTGCTTGTATTAAGAAAATTATTAATTAAGATATTAGTATACTTACTAAACTTAACTATCTACTAGAAGGATCTTAACATAAAAAACTTAAGGAAGTTTTTAACTAAGAAGAATTTATACTAGGCTATAGATACTTTGCTATTAGAAATTTAAGAAAAGACAAGATTAACTAAAGTATTTTTTAGTCTACTACGTTTAAGGACTATGTACGCTGCTTTAGAATACTTAATTTTTAGCGTCTTCTTTCTAATAAGATTACTAATTAGTTAGCTAATAAGTATTTCTTTAATTAATTAAAAAATTAATACTAGACTAGAGCAGGCCCTTGCTAATTGTAAGCATTTTTTTTGTCTAAACAACACTACATCTAGTAATATCTAGGCTATAAAACAACCTAAATTCTTAGGAAGGGGAGAAGATGCTATATAATTAGTGCCTGCCTTTATCTTTAGCTGCTTATTTACTAATTTTCTATATAAAATTTAAGTATAGGCTGCTTATTTTATAAATTCTAGGTGTGTAAAAAACACCTAGATTTTATAAATTCATAATACTCTACTACTATACTAATACTACACCTAATTTCTTGCATTTGCAAAGCAATAACTAATAATTATAACTAATTTTATTATAGAACCTGCTTATTTTAGCGCAATATAGACCTTATTTACTTTTACCTTTACTTGCCTACTAGTAGTATACTGCTACTGCATATAAAGTTAAACTACAACCTTACTAACTAACTAACTCTCTTTTTACACTAACTTTACTACTTTTACGCCTAAGTATTGTACTTTAAAGATAATAATTACAGTAATATCTTCTTTCTTAGTCTAATAGAGGCTAAGGATAATATACATACTACTAATAAAACTACTTAAATAATATTTTAGCATCTATTAGATAAGGCTTAAGGCAAGCCGCTACAGCAGTAACTACCTTAAACTTTAAGTTTATTAATAGTTTTTAAAAACTTAAAGGTAAGTTTAAAAAAAGAAGACTATATTATAGACTAAACTTTTAAAGTTATTAAGTATTAAGATAAAGTACTAAAGCTTGCAAAACTTAGTAATAGTATTAAAGTTACTAATATTTAAACTTTAGTAGACAAAATCTTTTTAAACGTTTTATATTAACAGCATATTATTATAAATTAATAGTTGAATAGTGCTTTATACTAATTTAATCTTATTTTTAAGGTTGTCTTAAGAATAGGCAATCTCTATGCTTAACTCCTAGGACTTATAGACAAATATAGTAGTATAAAAAGTTCTAGAAATACTATCTAATTATTAGTGCAGTATCCTTATTACAAGACAGAAGGGCTAAAAAACTAAGTAACATAGTCTTAATAGTAAAAAAGCTAGTAATAAGATATATTAAAAAATGTGTTAGCATCTACATGTCTTATATATTACTTAACTACTAAGAATCTATAGATATAGCTTTTGTACTACAACATATAGATCTTAAGAATGCTGCCTACTTCCTTAATATAGTAGCACTACACTACTTTAACATAAAGAACTAAAGAAAAAAACGCTATATATTGCTAGTAGACTAAGCAACTATTAAGCTACTATATAAAGATATTTATGCTTTTGTAGTATAAAATAGCCTTTACAGTAAATAGCTACTTCTAAATATTAGTAAATAGTAAAAAAAGAACTTACGTAAGATTGCTGCAGCTACAAAAGTTAAAAAAGATAATATAACTTATAGCGCGCAGAAACTACGCCCTAACGCTAAGGTTAAGGACAATAGAGAGAACAGTAACCTTAACTATACTTTCTAGCAAAAGATCTTTAAGTATATAGCTATATTTGAAAATTTAGAAACTAATTAGCTCTGCTTAACGTAATTTCTTAAACATATAAATTACTATAAAGTAATAAAAGTATAAGTGCATTTAATATATAGTGTGCTTATTTTAATAGCTATAGAACTTAGAAGAACTTTATTTAAAGCTTATTTTATTAATTGCTATAGTAACTTTATAGTATCTAAGACCTACACTCTAAGAAGTTGTACTTTATTAATTATAACTAAGCAACTAAGGCAATTCTTAAAAATATTAGTAGAAAATAGAGCTAATAATTATATAATAGTTAAGGTATTTAAAATTATAAGCAGAAAAACTGTTATATAATAAAAGTATAATACTGCTAATATCTAGGCAGGGCGTGTAAAGGCTAGAACTAGTAACTAACTAGTTCTTGCTTTACCTTCTTTACTAAGCTCTTATACTCTAAAGGTAATACTAGTATACTAATAAGTAGCTACACAACTAAATACTAAGCTTAATAATACTACTTGTATAAATAAAAAGCTTAATATAATAAACTAAAAAACTAAGGGTTTTAAAGCAGGATGCTACTATATGAATTCTACTTTAGCATTTCTTAAGCTACTTAAGCGTGCCTACGTAAAGAAGCTTATTATAGATTTTAATTATATTAAGGTTATTAAAGAATAGTATTAAGAAGTTAACATTAAACAACTATATAACTCTAATAACTTATTATATAACTAAGTATACTTTACTTATAAGCGTACTGCTGTAAGTGTTATAAGTTTATTTAAGAGAGCTATGCCTTCTAATATACTTAATAAGTATCTACTCTTACTATATATAGGACAAAGCTATTAGCAGGAATTTTAATTTAATCTTGTTATTTTTAAGCTCTTTACTAGCAAATATTACCTAACTAAGTAAGATAAGGATTTACTAAGCTACTAATATTAACTAACTTAACTTAACCTCTACTTTATCTCTACTTAAAATATAATTATTAATACTATAGAGTTTTAACTACAAGTAAAGGACTTCTAATACATAAGAAGTATTATTACTAATACTTATGTATAGCTATAATAGCGTAGCAATCTAGAGAACATTATTATAAAAACTTTTAAAATATACAAGTTTTATTTATAATATATAAATAGAAAGCTAAACTTTAAGGAGTTGCATAATATATACTACTTGCTTATTAAATAAGCTATATATATAGACCTAGGATACTAGTTGCAATACGTAATGCTTTATAAAAAACATACTCTAATTTCTTACTTTTACTATGCTAAGTTTGCTAAGAAAGGCAATTAGATATACTTTAAGTATATTAACTTTAACTTTAAGCATGCAATAATAAAAGGCTTTAGTATAAAGATAATTTAAAGTCGTGTCTTATTTAATAATAAAAATATAAACAACTATATAAAGATGTTACTAAAGTTCTATAAGTATGTACTAGTATACTTATAGTAGCGTAAATATGTAAGTATTGAATTGTTAAATATTTTTATTAAAGAATAAAAAAATAAGACTAACTAGCTAGAAGACACGTAGAAGGTAGTTCTTAATACTAAATAAATAAAGCAAATTTGAAAAAAACAGTAAGCTTAAATTTTATTACCTTTTCTACTTTATAAATTTACTAGGCTAACTACTTATAACTACTATACTGTGCTCCTCTAGTTTAATATAGTCTAAGATAGTATAATAGAGGTGCTTACTATAGGAACTTATAAAGAGATTTGTAAAGTATACTATAACTTTACTACTACTTTTTACACTTTTTTTAGTTACTTTAATAAGTTTAAAAGAATTAACTAGCTATTCTTTGTAAATGTGCATATTAAGTATAAATTCTAAATTTAAAAGGACTTTATAAAGTAAGCTAAATAAAATAATCTTCTTATTTATAAGGAGCTAAATAATAGCTATAGAACTTTACTAAGAAATAAATTAAGAAATATAATAAAGAATATTATTACTATATTATGTAATAAATTTTTAACTTATAGCCTATAGTATAAAAGTTAAGAAAGTGTACCTTTTATGCTAATTTTATTTAAAGTTCCCCTAACTAATTATACTTTTTTTAGGATAAAAAGAACTCTCTACACATAATAAAAAACTAAAATAAATAAAATACTAATTTTTTTTAAGCTAATTCTCTTTAGCGCCTTTAAAAAGAACTTAGCCTAAAAGTAAATAAGCGTTAAGTTTTTTAAGAAAGTATAAAACTTATTATACTTTTTTTTATATAGCGTCTTCTGCGTGCTTATTCTTAATTAGGAATAGTAATCTTAAATAATATCTTAGTACTCTCTACTTTAACTAAGCAGCCTTATTATAGCTGCCTTTAATTACTATCTAAGACTTAAGCTTCTACTACTATTACTACTATACTTATGCCTAGACTAAGTACTTGAGCTACTACTTAAAAACTTTGTTAAAGTAAACGCTTAAAGAAGTAAAAAATAAAAAAATAGTAAAAATATGCCCCTATTTGGTGTGTAGAGAGAAAACTGCTGAATTTATAAGATTTAAGTGCTTTCTATATACTTAAATTCTATAGCTACTACATAAATATGTAATCTGTTAATACTAGGCAGCGTCCTAAGTAATTCAATTATATTTTTACTATTTATTTTTTTTATTTTTACTGTATTTCTTTTTATTCTTTCTGTAGAGCTTAGAGCTTAATAGAGCTAAGCTTACAGAAAGAAGAAGTTTGTGCTAGTATATAAGGTAATACCTAACTGTACACTAAGTTAGTGCTCAACTACCTAATTTTAAGGTATATAACTTATTTAGTATCTTACAGAAAGGGGCACTATTTATTATTTATACACTTTACAGCTTAGCTCCTGCAATTTACTATAGAATAGGTAACTTCTTTTACTAATAGTCTTTACGCCTAACTTATAATAAGATTATTATCTTGCCAACCTTGTTCTTGTATAATTTAGCTATAAGTAATCTCTTGCTCTTGTAGCAGTATATCTTTATATACTTTAACACCTGTACAATAAAAGTATTTAATATAGCTATTTACTATAGTATATACTAATTTGTAAAAAGTTACAAATGCAAAAATAATAAAATTATTAATATACTTACGTAACGCGGCTAAAGTAGTATTAAAAAAAAAGTTAACTTATAAATTTAAAACTCTTAAAAAAAAAATTATTAAGCTTTAGTTCTTAAGCTATTATATAAAGAAGTTAAGCAGCTTAACTTAATTTTAAGACAAAGGCTTTACAAAACGCATATAGAGCTAATTATGCTATAACATACTAATTAAAAAAGGAAATAAAAAGTATAAAATTAATAAAAATGTCAGCATAGAAAAGCGCAAAGAAATAATAAAAGCAGTATAAAATGTACTTAACTAAAAGCAATATAATGCCTAAAAGAGTAGTTTTTTATTATAGCTATTTATTATAGAGTTGTGCTTATATATAAAGGTAGGTGGCTACAAACAACTCTTAATTAAAATTATAAAAAATAAAAAGACACATACTATAAAGTTAATATAAGGTAGCAAGCGAGAGTTCTAAATAAAGCGGCGTAAGTAATAAAGAGCTTAAATAACAGTAGCTAGAGTTGTATATATACTTAAATTTTTAGCTTTAGAAATATTTTTAAAAAACTATATATTATACTTATAATAATAGATTAGTAAAGCTTTGCACTAATAATTTTAAAGGCAAATAATCTAAGAAAGAATAATAAGACTTTATTAAAAATAAAAGTTTAGAGGAGTTAGCTATTGCTACTAATAAGGAGTAGAAATAAGTTAAACATATTTCTCTATTACATATATTTACTAACTAGTATAGACTATTTAAGCCTCTGCTAGTGTATAAGTTCTTAGGACTTAGCGACAATACTATTCTACGCAGTAACAAGCTATATATTGAAGGACATAATAGTAATAAGTATAAAGTTAAAGTTTATAGTAATTCTAATCTTAAGTAATTAGATTATGTTTTCTTTATTAATTTTTCTTATTTTTGCTGTATTTCTTTCTATTCTTTCTGCAGAGCTTAGAGCTTAATAAGGCTAAGCTTATATGAAGGGGAGGTTTATACTAGTGCACAGGGTAATACCTAACTGCACACTAGGTTAATGCTTAACTACCTAATCTTAAGGTATATAACTTATTTAGTATCTTACAAAAAGGGGTACTATTTATTATTTGTGTACTCCACAGCTTAGCTCCTGCAATGTACTATAGAATAGGCTTCTTCTTCTACCAATAGTCTTTACACTTAACCTACAATAAGATTATTATCTTGCCAACCTTGTTCTTGTATAATCTAGCTACTAGTAATCTCTTGCCCTCGTAGCAGTATGTCTTCATACACTCCAACACCTGTACACTAGTAAGGTTAAAGTAGTTAACTAAATGTACTATTTTCTTATGCTAATAAAGGCCTCTTCTATGTTACTTAGCTAAAGTATTAATAAAAAAATTAAAATAAAAAGTATTATTTATGTGCTTTGCTTAAAGACATTATATGACTGTCTCTAGTATAAGACTTTACTAAAGTTTATTATAGTATTACTATTACTAGTACGTTATATTGCTCTTGTACTATAAACTTCGCTATATATAATTTATACTATACTCTATCTTGTCTGCACTAGTTGCGCAACTATTCGCTATCCATAACTAAGTTAGTAACTTGTTTATACCATAATTTGCTGTAATATTAAAAATAAAAAAAGGAGTCTATAAGTTTATAGTTAATAGCTCTAGCCTTATTAAAATAAGAATTTATTATAGTAGATAATAGTAATACTTAAGCTGTATAGAGTAGCCTATCTCGCCCCCCTCTACTACTAGCCTAGATAAAACTAATAAAATAAGCTAGTTTTTTAAGGAATAGCACTAAGCAAATGTTAGTAACGTAAACACCGCACGTAAATACGCTAGTTACTATTATAATTTTTAAGGCTGCAGCTGTAAAGGCTTCTTAGTTCTCTATATAAGCTTTAATTAACATCTACCTATAGTAGCTATAGCTTCTTAATACCTCTACTAAAAACTTAACTGTAAATACAAAGTTTGTATACATAAGCACTTTATTCTTTGCTTATTATGCATTCTTAATATACTAGACTAAGTTGCGCTTAAGACTTTCTTTTCCAATTTTAACTTAACAGACTTTATAAGTTATGTTAAAGTATATAGTAGACTTATAGAAAACTATAGTTTACTAAATATACTTACTAAATATAATGCTTTTTATTAATATTATACTAGCATAGTAGTAGTTAAAAATGTTAATAAAGTAGCGTACTGCGTTAAAGTTTAGAAAAAGAGTAAGTGTAGTTAATACTCGCTATCTAGTACTATAATATAATAAAACTTGGCTACTATAATCTACTTAAGACAATCTATGCTATAAAGGTAGTAGGTAAAATACTAAAAGGCAACATAAGTTATATTTTCTAGTATTGCAAGAATAATAAACGTTGTCTTATTATACTAGCCTTATTCCTATATACTAGTATAAGTATAGAGCGCTTAGCCCTATAACACAATATTAGTACATAATACTACTAGTAGTATAATAATAATAGTCTACTTATAGCTAAAAAAGCAGGTAGGTAAAAGAAATAGTAAATTTTTACTAGGCTTAGTACTAGCAATATAAACTACAACAAGATTGCCTTTTATAATAGCACATAGCGCAGCTTCTTACTATTCATAAAATTTAGTATTAAGTGCTATATTTTTGCAAAGCAATTGCTTATAATTTGTGTTATATTACTTTCATAATTTATAGTATATTAGTAACATGCTATTTGTAGTCTTGTCTACTATTTCTTCATTTACTTTAATAAATTCTAAAGCTTTTTACTATTTTGTAAATATCTTAAAATGCAGGTCTAGTTTATAAAAGTAACAAGTAAATATATTTTATAGATATAGAGTACATATAGCATAGCCTGTCTCTAGAGAATGTCTAAATTATACTTCTTAAGTATTAGCTTTTATTTCTTTATACAGTTTATCTACATTCTTTTTTAATAGTTTCTCTAGTATACTTATAGTGCTCTTAAGCTTTTGTTTAAACATAATAATAAAGTAACGCAATATACTAATATTAATTTCTACTTTTATTTAATAAAGCATTGCTTAAAAAATAATTTAGGCAAAATAAGTTTTATTACGTTTTTACTAGCTGTTCTTGTTAGGCTACAGCTAACCGCTAGTTGCTTATAAATAGTAAAAGTTTACTATATATAGTGCAGCTTAGTAGAGAATTATACTACAAAAAAATTAGACCAGCTTAATATACTATATTAGGAGTCTTTCTACTTTACGTAGAAGAAAGTAATAAATAGCCTTAATAAACTTATCCTAGTTATAACCCTTATAGTATTATAGAACTAGAGCAATAAAGCCTTTATACAAAAATATATTTTATATACTACTCTCTATACTATTCTCTATATATACGCTTATTACCTTTAGTTCTTATACTATACCCCCTCTTATGCAATAGCTTAAAAGAAAAAGGCTCTTTAACAAAGTATATATAGTGTTATACTAATACACTATTTTAGTAGAATTGTTAAGATCTCATATAATTACTTTTTAACTCTTTTTTTTTTAAATTAGTTAGTCAGCTACAAAATCTAGCCTACTTAAAAAAATAAACTTAAAAGGTCAAAAAACAGTATAGCCTATAGTCTTGTTTTAATTTCGTTGTAAAGTTTATTTTATAGTATAGTTAGTAAGTAAGATTAAAATACTACACCTATAAGTTTATATAACTACTATAATACTTTCTTATATTTATTCTAAACTATACTCTAGTACGATATAAGAGATGTGCAAATGTTGTAAATACTAACTATATTACTATTTTAATGTATAAAAGCGTCTAGATTTTTTTTATATTAAGACTAGCTAAAGTTGCAAGTAGTATTAATAATCTGGTTTATAAGCGTGGGATAATTGGTAGAAGAATAATAAAATGTTTATTAGCAAAATATATTAGTAAAAGCTTAATTACTACTCTTATTTTAAGTATAAAGTCTTTGGTTTAAGTTTTATATAATTATATTTATCTTAATTATAAACCTCAAATAAAACAAATTCTCTACTAACACTCAGATTTTTATAATAAATTTAACACTATTTATTATAAAAGTAACTTCATTTATAGAGAGCATATTCTTAAAATATTGAAATATAGCTATACATGTAAACTTCTTTAACACAAATACGTCTATTATAAGAAAGTATACTTTAAAAAACTTAGTAGCATTAGCTTCCATAGTAACGAAAGTAAGTAAAGTAAGTATAAATAATTTTTCATCTATTATTCTAGATATTCAAGCTATAAGATTTATTTAAAACTAGTAGTAAAAGTTTTCTAGTTTTAGCAACTTAGTACGTTAGTATTGCAAGTTAATAGTATTAAGGTTAGCTTAAGTAAAATTTAAAAAGTACTTGTATACACTTTTCTACGCAGTGCGTTAGTTGTTTATGATCTATAGTAATAGAGAAGAAGAGTATTCTAGTTTAAATATATAGCAAAAAAATAGGAATGTTGTCTATATTATTATGGTATAGCAAAGGTTAAAGTCTTAGTAAATTATAAAAGAATAAAAAAATATATTCTAAAAATGTTTTTTTATAATACAAATGCAAACAAATTAGCTACATTATACTATTAGATTTTACTACATTTATGCTATACTTTTAACTATGTTGTACAGCAAATATATAGCACTCTCTTATTTACTTTTTAGTAGTGTAGTATATAACTATACTTATTTTTATAATATACCTTTTAAAAAAAGTAAGGAGTTTGTGTATACTACTTATAAGTAAGTAGAAAATTTTAAGCTAATAAGAACCTAAGCTAAGTACTTAGCTTATTTTATTTTTGCCTAGTCTTTTATAGCTTAAAGTTGCTTTTGAAGTAACTAAAATAGTATAAATAGTTATTTTTCTATATAGCGTTTGATGCTAGTTATAAAAGTAAAAGTAAGTAATTAAAAGCTTTTATCTTAACTAGATATGCTTGTGTGTTTATTTATAGCTAAAGTTACGTTTAAACTAGACCTAGAAGTATTTTTAGAAATAGGTTTATAAATTAAGTTAACTTTAAAGTATTTAAACATACTAAAGCAGTTATAAGTTACTAGTACTCTAGCAAAAAAGTATTAGCTAACTACTTTTTAGGTATGTAAACAATACTAACATATATTATTAGTATAGAATAGTAAATTAAACGTATGTAAAATGTCCTTGGTTTTGAAAAAAAAACTTAAATTTCTTTTAGTATAAGCTTTATTACTAATATACACGCATTTATCGCACTAGTACAACTTATAGTAGACAGTAAGACTATATATTAAAGAAACTAGTATTTAAAAAATAGTAAAATCTTAATAAATTGTTCTAAGTAATATATTTCATTATAAAATCACTACTAAAGCTATAATACTTCTTCGCTTAGGTAGTGTAACATTAGTGCAATAATCCTTTTTAAAATAAAAAAATATTATATTAAAAAAAAACAGCAGTACTATAAATAGTATAAACAAAAATACTAAGTTTGCAGTTTAAAATAAGTTCCTTAAGAACAGCTATAGTAGTAATTAGAATAAAATATAATTTAGGAGATAGTATTAGTAAAGACAATAGAAATTTAAAAGAAAAAATTCAATCTGAATAAAAAAATTCTATTTAAAGCTTAAAAAAAATGTTATCTTTTAGCATATTATATAAGGTAAGATAGTTTCTTATTAGCTATACAGGTAACATAACAAGGCAGAAATTTTAAATAAGTTTAAAAGCAAAGTTATTAATTTTTATTAAAGATAAGAGCATAGTTATACTTAAACTTTTTTATACTTAGCCTTTTTAATGCTAGTTATTATTGCTAAAATGCTAACTATTTTTATATTTATAGTTGTTTTTAAAGTTGTGTTAAATAATACAGAACTTGTTATAGTAAGTTGGGTAGTCTAGAATACTTTACTTAGCTTATAATTAGCAACTTTTATTCATATTTTAGATAATATAATCTCTTATACAGCATTTATTGCCTACTTTTTAATAGATACTATGAAATAGATTTGCTAGTATATGCTAAAGCCTAAACTAGTAAAAGTTTCAAATTATAATTATAACCACTTAAGTAGTGCTCTACTGCATTAAAACGTTAACCTAATAACTTAACTAATACTAAAAAGCAAGAACGTATTAGATAAACTTTACTTAAATAGTAAATAAAAATGCAAAAAAAAACAACAAAATTAGTTAATAAAAAAATAGTAAACTAGATAAACTTTGCTTTAGTATTAATAATTACGTGTACGTAGGACTAGAATATAGTTTACACTCTAGAAACTATATTAATAAAAAAGCAATACTATTATAATTAGGCAAAGTAATTGTTAAACACTAAAGTAAACATAACTACCTATATAACGCAAATAGTAATAGTAGTAGGCATAATAAAAGTTTTGAAAAACTAGTTAACTATTTTTATATAATAAAAATAATAAAAACCTTAGAGACTTTACTTATTTATTAAAAAAAGCTAAGCACTACATTTGTTGACGCAAGACCTAGCATTATCTATAATAATAGTAGAAATATAATTTTGTTAAATAAATACAGGAAAAAGTAATTTAAAGCTAATAAATATACTAATTAAACTAAGTGTAGGCATATTGTGTAGGAAAAACTTTAAGAAATACATAATTTAAGTACATAATGTAGCTAGGCAGATATATTAGCGCTAAAAAATGAATGCTTTTTATAAAAAGTACAAGAAACTAGTAGACGAAATTAAGAAATAAAGCATCAGTATAAAGTAAAAGAAAGAATAATATTTAGTAATGGCTAAAAAACCATTATTTGTAGTTATATATAAAAGGGACCTTGGAAAAATAGCTATGAAAAAAATGAACTTAGTTATCTAGTAGTAGTTTGGAAAGCTTCTTGATTAGTAATTGTTATAAAACATAATTGTAAAGTAGTTTAAAGGCATCAGTATTTTAATATTACTTTTTTAAAGCTTAAATTTAAATAACTAGATAAAAAAAAAGTTTAATTAAGCAAAAGTAGCGTAATAGGCTAACATAGTAGTTAAATATAATAAAAGTGTAGTAGAGTTAGTAATAAGAATTAAGTAGCTATTAGTAAAGTGCGTGTATAATAGGAACCTACCTATAAGTTTTATATTTTTTAGAAGAGCTAGACTAGTTTAAAAATAAATAACTTTTAATAATATTAAATACTTGCACAACAGCTGCAAGTAGAAAATCGTAACAGTCTAGTATAGCTTAGTTTATAAACAAGTAATACTTAACTTAGTATAACATGCGTAGGTAGCAATAATTAAAACAAAATAGAAAATTATAAAGTTTATTTATATATACTATTTACACTAGCTTCGGCCTTTTGAGACAACCTTGTGATATGACCACACATTTTATAGACACCTTTTTAGTAAAAAAAGATTTATTGCTAATAACAGGTATCTAGGCTTATGCCCCCTTATTTAGCATTGCTGGCACGCAATTAGTGTGTCGCATGTTTAGACAGAAACAAAAATGCGCAATATCCCTCTAACTAACTCTCTTAACTAATAACTATTTACTAATAACCGCAACTTCTGTTGTCTCTGTTGCTATCCTAGTAGTATTGTAGTAGCAGCGTTTCTAGCATGCGCTTATACTTAGATTTAAACATACAACAACAGTATTACTATCTAAGTATAGCTTTCTTATTTCTAGAACAATTTACAGAATCTTCCTACTTGTTAGTTTTTCTTAGCTACTTAATAGCTATTTTAACACGCTCTTGCTCTTTCTAGAGCTACTATAAAGTCTTTTTACTAAAGCTACACTTGCGCAGGAGAAGATTAGTAAAATAATTTACTATTACTGTACTTAAACTATTATTATGCGTAACGTATTTCATAGACTTACTACTAAATAGGCTTTTTATAACTTTTATTATAACCTTAATATTTATAATACTAAACACATTAACAAAGTGTAAATAAATAATAAAATTTAACTTCTATGTTTACTTAATTACTATAAAAGCTACTGCTAATAGCTTCTCTTTAACTAACTAGAGAGGCTGCTTAATAAAAGTAAACATAGGCTTTGTAATCTACTACTATAGCTTCTTATAGAGTAACCTAGTAAAGTCTAATTTTACTTAATATAAGCTATTAATTTTTATATTAAACAAAAAGAAGAATAGTCTAAGCATTATATTATTTGTATATAAGTTGTTTGTATATAGTACTATGTAGTATAAGAAATTCTAAAAGTAAGAAGTAGTAGTTAGAGAGCTTTTATAAAGTATTACAGGCTCCTGCTATAGTAACGTACGTGTCCTTACTCTTCTCTAGCTCCTTTAGCTCGCAATCTTGTTGCTAGCTATAGGCTAGTAATTACTATTAAACACGTTTTAATTAGTGTTGTTTTTTAGTACCTTTAGCAAATTTTAAAACCCTAATTTTGCTTAGTAGTCTAAGCTTTACTGCTCTAAGCGCTTAGCGCGTACACTTTATCTACTTACTGTTTAAATTTTGTTAACTATACACAATCTTTTTTTAACTTTTGCGACTAATTAGTAGAGGGCAGCTGCTTTTTACTTTTTTAGAAAACCTATTATAACTACAACAACAACTACTACCTTTAATACCTTAAAAGTAAATACTATTTTTACTTATAATATAGTATAGCGGATATAATAAGAATTTAACAATAGAATAACAAAAAAGTAAAAAATTACAAAGTTTAAACTCTTATAATTATTTATATTGCTTAGGCATCTTTAGGCAACTACTAGCTAATATAATACCTATTTTTTTTATTTAATAATTTAAATGCTATAATTTTGCCCTCCAATTTTGCCTCTTCATATCGCCTCTTAATATTGCCTCTTAATATTACTTTATAATATTACTCTATTATATCGCCCTACTATATTGCTTTACTATATTACCCTACTATATCGCTTTACTATATTACTATACTATATTGCTATAAAATATTGCTATACTATATTACTATACTATATTGCTATACTATATTGCTATGCTATATTACTATACTATATTGCTATACTATATTGCTATACTATATTACTATACTTTTTATTATGCACGTACTAACCTTTACACAATATTAGTCCTTTATTATATTTCTTAATATAATTAGTATAATCCACTTTAAAATCCGCTACCTAAAAAAAACTAGTTTATAATTAAAAGACTTTAATTCTAAACTAAGCATAATTTATATAATATAAGGCTTTTTATTATATCTACTACGTTTACCTATTTAGCTATAGGTAATAAGATAATTAAGTTCCTTTAATATAAATATACTATCAATATCTAGTATGCCTACACCTGCGTTAAAGGCATTTATTACCATTATCATACTAGTTAAGCTATCTTTAAAGACAAACTAGTACTCTTTATAATACTTTTTCCTTATTGCGCTATAATAATAAAAGTACTGCAGTTTTTTAGCTAACTATATAGTTTAGCTACAAAATAAAATATATATAAAAAGCTTTTTCAAGCTCTTTATTTCTAACAAAATAAAGTCAACTATAGCTTATAATTTAACAGCAACATTATTATAAACAATTTAAACTTAGTAAAATAAATTAGTGTAAATAGTAGACTTTAAAAATGTAGTTACCTGCACCTCTATTTTAAGCAGCTAATACACTTCTTTTTTACTAGCTAAAAAAACTATTATAAAAAGTAACTTAATAGAAACTCTATATTGCGCAACTTTATATAAGTTTATAAAATTCACGTAGTATTTATAGTTAGACAAAAGTATATAGTAGAACTTATTTACTAGAACATACTTTAGTTGCCTTAAGTTTTAAATACGTAATATTATCTCTCTGCACTAAGAATTCTTAAGTTATTTAAGTATTGCAAGAATTATCTAAGCTATTTCTTTAAATAGTAGCGTACTTTCTTATAAATAAATTATAATAAAATAGTTATAGTGCATAGTAACGTTTTTTTATAAAAAGCTATAGAAGGCGTAATAAGAATAGTCTAGCTATATTCTTTACAACAAGCTAGCAGAAGAAATGCTAGTCTCTTTCTAGCTTTTACGCTAGTAATATATAAAATAGCTAGTATATATGCTAAAATAAACGTAATAACTACTTTTTAATTGCTACAAAATTATATACTTGCACTAAAGTTTTCTTAAAAAATGGTTTAAATATTGATATTTACGCAAGATTAAAGCTAAGAAGCAAAGTAGCTTATTATACTATTTAGCTTAGCTACTTTACTTATAGCAACATCTAAGGCATAAAATTTAAAGTCTAAGTGCTAAGTAGTAAAGATTTTTTAATATACTTTTAATGCTGTAAAACTACTGCAAAATATAGTAGCTATAGTAATACTATAAGTTCTAATACTAGTACGCGTAGTATACTTTGCTTATAACTTATAGTATTTATTATATTGTTTTTTTAGCACTTTATCTACCTTTTCTAGGCTCAAAATCTAAATCTTACTTTCTAAACTTTTACTTTATTCTTTTATCTAACTTGCGTCTAAATGTATAATAAGATAACATAAAAGTTATGTTATAACTATAGAACTTATATAAAGTAATATAGCTAACTTTACAATATTATATTTATAGCATATGTATGAGTACTATTTTCTGTCTATGTTAGCCTAGAGCAGAAGACTTTGCAATTAATAACAATAAGCGCTATAATACTTTTTAGCTTATTATTGCGTAATAATTTACTAGAAAAGTTAAATAAATTTATAGTACTAGATAAGTAGAGACCTAACTTGCTATAGTAAGTAGTAGTATATAATTTTAATAAACCTGTCCTAGTTGTGCCTTTTGTAGTACCGCAGCATAACAACAATAAGCCCCTAGTATATAAATAAATTATATAAGCTGTTATTTACTAGATTCTCTATTTAAGCACTAAAAAGCTCTATAAAGTAAGGTATCTAACTACTAGTTAAATAAACTAGTAAGAAAGGGTGCTAAGCAACTTCTAGTCTATATTACTATACGTTTAAATACAATTATACTACTTTAAAAAAAAGTTAACTAGCAATGCTTTTTCTAGTAAATCTTAGTAGCTATTTAGTATAAAATAAAATTAAGTTAACTATTTTTATAAGACTTAAGTGCTGTATAAAAAAGTTGTTTAGCTCTTAATTACTAAGCTAGTACTTTATACTATTTTCTAGTATAGTAAAAAGGTTAGCAAGTTTGTTAGTAAATAAAAGCTTAAAAATAAAATATTTTACTATATATTATAATAATTATACAATGCCTTAGAATTATTTAAAGGTAGTAGAGACTATTTTTGTTAGAATAATAGGCCTATTCTACTTTATATATGCATCTACTATTTTCTTATATTATGCTTAACGTGATTCACAAGCTAGCGAGCGCACCAAGCGAGCGAGCGTATCCTTACCAACGCGTCAACGTTGACACAAAAACGCGAGATGCCTTAACAACACAACGCCTAATCTACTTCTACTTAAGTAGATCTATATCTTGCTCTTTTTAATATTAATTCTTAATGCGTTTAAAGTAGCTATTATACTACTTAAATTTATAATCTTTCTAAATCTAATTTCAAGCATTAATGTGCTAAGAAATGCTTTTAACGCAACTGCAAACTAAACTTAAAGCACTTAAATAAATTAGAAAGAAAAGCTATAGTTAAGCGTATTTTAAAGAGTTTACACAAGAATTTACGCCTATAAAGCTTAATATTTAAGTAATAGCTAATAAACAATTAAATAAGCGCGCTAGTAAATTTATTAGCAAGAACTAAGTTAATAACTTTATTAAGTAAACTTTTAAGCTCTGTACGCGCTAGAGCTATTTTTATAATTACTAGCAAGCCGCCTGTAAGGACTTAGTAGCTATTTAGCGCTAGTTTAACTTA
This sequence comes from Alternaria gansuensis, assembly GCA_009289805.1. Lineage (NCBI taxonomy): Eukaryota > Fungi > Ascomycota > Dothideomycetes > Pleosporales > Pleosporaceae > Alternaria > Alternaria gansuensis. The sequence continues at coordinate 244,497 of WBOK01000040.1, read as the reverse complement.
GTTTAGGCAATAAAGTAGAAGTAAGGTATTATAATTAATAATATTTACAACTTTAATAAAAATAGCTTTATAATAAGTAAGATTTTATTATAGTTAGTTATTATAAGCTAAAAAAGATATAATAAAAAAAGTAAATATAGCTAGGTAACTATGAGTAAATTACTATAATTTAAGTGGTAAGTATATTAAGTTACTAAAACTACTTTTTATTATTTTTGTAAGTAAAGTACTTATTAATATTTAATTTAAAAATTTACCTGCTAACTAAGTTCTTTTAGTTAGTTCTAATAGCTAGATAAATAATTAGCTTACTTTTACCTAGTTAAAGTATTTTAATACTTATATAAAGAGCTGTACTATAAGTAAGTATTCACTACTTATTATTAATAGCTATAAAAGCTACTACTTTATTAATTTTTTAAATTTTTATTAGAAAATTAATATTATTTTTCTTTTTATACTTACACACTTATTTTACTTAGTATAGCTTTTTAATATTATGTCCTTTTTGCTATTAACGCATAAGTATAGCAACGCTGTTTTAGGCTTAGTACACAACTACACTAACTATATTAGTAAAAAGACTTTCTTGCTAGCCTTTAAAGCTACTTTTAAGTAGTTTACTTAAAAAAAAAATTTGAGCTAGCTTTAAAGGCGCTAGTCTAGTTTTATATAATTTATAGGTAGTGCTATTAAAGCTTAATATAGTAGTAAGAATACTAAAATAATTACTACAATAAATAGCTGCTTAGAAAGTATAAAACTATATAATATATATAAAGTTAAAGCTTAAAGTACTTTTATTTAATAAAAGGTAAGAAACTGCTATAAGTTTTTTATAAATTTGTTAACAAGTAAGTTATATAGCTAAGTAAAAAAGCTTAGCAAATAGCATATAAAATAATACTAATAATAATTAAAATAAATAGCTTTTAAAAAACTCTAGATAAAGCAAATAAGTAGAAGAGCTATAAGCAGTGATATATATAAATGAAGAAGAGTTTTACTATTAGCAATGTATAAGAAGTATTAGCTAAACAGGTAGGTAGTAGTTGTAGTAATAGTAAAAGTGCGTCTAAGAGAGTGTAAGAAGAGAGGCAGTGTAAGCGTTGTAAGCAGACTAGACACAACGCTTATACCTGCGCAGTTAAGATAATTAGTGCAAGTAATAATAGCAGTTTTTATAATTAATTAAGTATTTTATAATAGTTTATTAACTGTAATAAAAGTGCGTGATATCGTGTTAACGTTAACGCGTTGGTAAGGATACGCTCGCTTACTTGGTGCGCTCGCTCGCTTGTGAACCACGTTAACTAATATACTAAGCTGTAGTAATAATCTAAGTAATAAGAGTATAATAGGTCTTGCTTAAGTATTAGTAAATCTATAACTAAAACTTATTATTTTTATCTTACGCTGTGTTCTAACTTTTATTACTAATAAAAGTATTTGCAATTGCTTTTTATTTTTTAATCAAGTTAACAGCCTTGAGTAGTTACACATTTAATTTATTACTAGAGTTAAAAATGTTTATAGTAGCTACAAAAAGCTAAGCGTGTAATTTATGTTAAAGTTTCTAGTAAGCTATAAAGTATTGACACGGATGGTTGCGTGTTGGCTGGGTCCGCAAAACTCGCTTATTGTTAGCTTGCCCACCTGCAATTGTGCTTATAAGGGGCTCCTCACCTGCAAGGATACCAGCAGGTATTATTACTTAAAATATACACATGTTATTATTTAGAGCTATCTCTCACTATCTTCTGTAGTGTAAAGTAAGTACTATTGCCTAAAGCCACCCCTTATAGGATAATACCTCCTCCTACAGGCTAATAGTCTAGAGATAGCTCCCTTAACGTAATCTAACACTTAAGGTAATTAAGGAAGCTAGAGCTCTACTACATCTAAACTCTTTAATCCTCTTTAAACCTTATTAAGGCCCGCTACACTTAAGAAGCCTAGAGAGCGTACTTAAGGTGCACCTGCAACGCTTAAAGAGCGTATTAACGCTGTAAAGAAGTAACGTAATAAACTTTAATTTTTATAATAATTATAAATATTAGAAGAAGAAGTAGCATAACTAGAAAGAGTTAAATAAAGAAGAATTTTAAATATACTAATACTACTAACTATATAATCCTGCGCGTAGAATATACTTAAAGTAATACTTACTATTTATACGCAACGCGCGTTAAAACTTAAAAACTTAGCTAAATACTAAAGTAAAACTCTTAAAGAATATTATAAGTTTACTTATTTTTACAAAGTAGTATTTTAGCTACTACTATAATAATTTAAAAAAAAATAACAATAAAGTAATTTACGTAATACAGTATTTTAAAGTAGACTTTTAAGAGCTTTAGTATGCTTACTATAAGTATATTTTTAAAAAATAAAAAGAAGTACTAACTTAAAACTACTTTAAGCAATACATACTTAACTTACTTTTAAACTTTATTAACTATAGTTTTAAAGTAATAACTACGCATACGCACGCTATATAGTAAAAAACCTAAACTATTTAATTATTTATAACTTAGTTTAATATTTTTAAAAATTAACTTTTAATATATACTAAGGCATAAAAAGTCTAGCACTTTTTTACAAAACTAAGGCCTAAACTATAGTATATAATTACTAACTAGTATTAAATTTATATAACTAGAAAAAAATTTATTACGCTTAAATTTATACTTACGCAAAATTTACGTAAAGTACTTATTATATATAATCTGCCTTACTAAAGCACTTTTACAAAAAAAAGAAAGAATTACTTTTTTATAGCTACTATACTAGACGCACCTAAAAAGTATAAAAATAGTAATAATATTATATGCTTTAAGTACTAGAAAAAAAGATACTACGCTAATAAGTGCTAAAGTAGCAACTCTAACAAAGTCTTAGTTAATATAAACTAAATAAAAAAAAGTTAAGCTTTACTATAAACTTAGAGTTAGTAGGATGTATACTAATAAATATTCTACTAGAAATGTAGCGCATATGTTATGCACGTTTAGTAACTAAAGTAAAAAAAGAACTTTAAGTTATTTAAAATTTATCAGTAGATGTTAGCCTTATTAGTTAAAAAATAGCTATAAAGATAGATCTAAAACTTATTTAAGATGTAGAACTTTGTTACCTAAGTTAGATTAAACTTTAAAGGTAAAATATATACGTAGTATATAAGCTCTAGCTATACTTAATAAATAATAATAGTATAGAGCGTATTACAAAAGTTACTACGTATAAAGTAGATAAAGAAAGAGCACTACTACTACTTAGTAACTTTTTTTTAAGCTAGAAAAGTATTTATATTAACTGTAAAAGGCAGATATAGCATAAAAAATATATAAAGGCAAATATTAACTTAGTAGCTACTAAAGTATTTTTAGAAGACGTAAAACTTATAAGTTTAAAAACTTACTTTTTAGAAGTACTTTAAAGTAATAGTGCAAGTATTAAGCTTAAAGTATATATACTAAATGTATCTACAGCGCAAGTGTAGCGTATACTTAATATATTATATAATTATGCTAATATTTTTAATAATAAAGCTACTAAAACTCTTTTATAGCTAAAAAGCTTAGATTACATAATTCTTATTTAATAAAGTAAAAAACTCTTTTATAAGCCTTTTTATAATTTTTTTTCTTGTAAGCTTTAAGTGCTTTATAAATATATTAAAAAAGCAATATAGAAAGTATAAATTTGCTACAGCACTAGCCCTATAGGCGTACTAATACTATTTATACTAAAAAAAAATAAAACCTTTTACCTTTACGTAGATTTTTAAAGCCTTAATGCTATTATAATAAAAAATTATTACTTACTCTATTTTATTAGAGAAATACTAGACTGCCTATTAAGCGCACGCTACTATATAATATTAGATTTCAAAGACTCCTACTATTATCTAAAGATTAAGGCAGGAGATAAGTAGAAGACTGCTTTTAGAATATAATATAAATATTATAAATATCTTGTTATACCTTTTAGGCTTACAAATGCCTTAGTAAGTTTTTAATCCTATATTAATAAAGCTTTAAGAGAGCACTTAAATTATATTTACGTAGTTTATTTAAATTATATTTTTATTTACACTTATAATAATAATATTGTGCTATACTAGCGTGCTATACGCGCTGTATTTAACTTTTTATAAAAAGTAGAGTTCTATATAAATTTTAAAAAGTGCACATTTACTTTAAACAAAGTTTATTTTTTAAAATTTATTATTACAAAAAGTCGTATTTTTATGGATTTAGCGCGCGTTGCTACTATTAAGTAATAGCCTACACCTACTAGTATTAAGGAGCTGCAGTCCTTTCTAGAATTTGTAAATTTTTATTAGTATTTTATTAAAAACTATGCTCTAAAAACAGCACCTCTTATAAATATCTTAAAAGGGAAACAAGCGTTCTACTAAAATAAGAATATATATAGTACTTTTATAAAGCTAAAGCAACGCTTTATATATACGCTTAATTTATATTACTTTAAAAATACACGTATAATTTGTATAAAGATAAATGCTTTAACTTTTGCTATATTAGGCATATTATCTTAATTATTCGAAGATAAAAAGTAGCATTTTGTTGTATTTTACTTATAAAAACTATAAAACGCTAAGCGAAACTATAAATTGTATAACTTTAAACTTTTAGCTATTATATAGAGTTTTAAAAAATAGCAGCACTACTTAGAAGAGGCTTAACATACTATTCAAGTGTTAACTAATTATAACAACTTACGCTCTTTACGCGCTATATAAAAGCTAAACTAGCATTAAGTATGCTACGCTCTATATTTAAGAGCTTTTAATTTTAAAGTTTAATACTGCTTAAGGCGTATAAACCCTACAGACAGACTATTAAGAGGAGTAAATTAAAAATAAAAGAACTTATTATTGATTTAATTATTGCCTATACTGCAGAACAAACTTCTAGCAAGGGTAGAGCATAGTAGAATAAAAGGTTTTACAACCTAGTATAGCTAAAAAGGCATATATAAGACGTATGTAGCTAATATTTATAGAATAGAGGGTATCTAGACTACTAGTGCTATAAAGTGCACACTATACGTACTACGCTCTTTAGCTAGAGTATTAGTTAGTTGTAAACCTGCAATAGTAGAGTTAGAAGCTCTAATAAATAAACTGCGCTAGTTATAATAAAAAAACGCTTTTACTTTATAGTAGATTGTAGATTTTATATAAGTAGCATGCACTTAAAATTGTAGTAGCGCGTAAGTATAGCGCGTTAACAATAAAAAAGTTTTAAAATATAAAAGTAAAATTTACGTTCTACTAGAAAAAGATATTAAGTAAAAAATTTTATTATAAAATTATAATGTGCATATAGTAGGTTATTTTAGCGCACGTAGAACTTATAAGCTTATTAGCAAGCTATATTACTAGCTAGAGCTAAGCTATAATAGTTAGGATTACGTAAAAACTTATGCAGTATACTATAAAAGTAAAGCTCTAAGACATAGTAAATATAGTTAGTTGTTATTATTATTAATTTCTAATAAAATATTTAAAAAAGTAAGCCTTAATTTTGTAATAAGGCTGCTACTAGTAAAAAATAATAGTTTAAGTTACATGTTTAATGCAATTCTTATAATAATTAACTGCTTTTAAAAGATAGTAATTTACATACTTATATTAAAAATGTAAAATGTAAAATAATTTGTAAGATTCTATTTTAAACATATTATTCTAAAAGAAGGAATTTAAAAGGGCATTATATTTAATTGCAGTTTAATCTTTACCTTTATATTTGAAATAAATATATACTACTAATTATAAGTAAAGCGTAGGATAAGCACAGCCTTTTACCTATAGACAGACAGGCAAACTAACCCTAACCCTAACTAGATAATAAAGCAATATTTAAGAACGTTCACTTTAAAGAAATAAAATAAATAAGTATTACTTCTACTAACTATATAATTTGTATACAACGACTTTATTTATAAATCAACAAAAACAATACTTTTTTACTTAGTATATAGTAAGCATTTATTGCTTATGTTACCTCCTAAGGACAGCAGGCTAGAAAAGAAAGTACTAAATACTATAAATAGAGTGCAGCGCATGCATATTACACATGTAATAGTAAGAAAACACCTTTTAATAGTATAAGAATATTAATACTAATACTATAATAAAAAATACGAACTAAAATTTTTCTGCTAAGAAAACTTAGTTTGCCTTAGTATAAAGAACATTAACTTAGCTTACTAACTTAGTAAAAAGCTTTTTAGTAAGTTTATAAAACTATTTTAAGTATAAGAAGTAGTTAGAATGTAGGCTTACTAACTATAACTACTACTTTACTATTATATTTATAATATCTTCTACATCTTCTTACTAGAACAATAGGAATTACGCAGTAGTTAAGAAGATAATACTTAGGCACTAGAAATTAGCTCTAAGAGTAAAGAGATCTAGGAAGTTAAAAAAATATTAAAAAACAAATTAAGAATATCTAGCTAGAGTATTAGCTGTAGTAAAAAGGCTATAACAAATTATAAAATACTTAGACTCTAGCATTACAGTTTAAGAATATAGAAAAACTAATTAAAAAATATTAGTATAAGTAAAGATTATTACATCTTAAGCGCGCTAAAAGAATATACTAAATATTATTATTACGCACTTAGGGCGCAACTTAAGTATTTAAATAAATAAAACTATAAGTATAAAAATAACTCTTTTACTTATTATTAAAAATCTTCTTACTACTAGCATAAACTTTATTATTATTACCTATATTATTACTACTACTTCTAGCACTACTATTATACGCGCCACCTGCGCCTAGACCGCGCCTAAGAAGTAGCACGTTATTATTGCCTAAGCTCTTATTATTATTCTTATTATTACTAGCGGGACAAGCAATTCTAGCTACATAACTAGAAATTTATTTAAAAGTAGCTACTATATAGCGCTACTGTCGGAAACAAAATACCGACCGATCGATAGATCGTGTTCCGGCTAGAGGATACATATACTGCGACAGCTACTCTACTAAAATTATGCTTAAGTAGTAAGGTAAAGTTATTAGCACTTAAGTAAGAACTTTTAAAGAAGTACTAGTGTGCGTAGTAACGTAGTAGTAGTTAGAAAGCTTAAAGTTAAATTAGCACTAGTATTACGTAAGCTTAACACTAGTAGTAATAATAGTAAAGTTAGTTTTTTAAATATTAGTATTAGGAATTATAGTATTAAAACAAGAGTAAAGTTAGTATAAACAATTTAAACGCTTATTAAACGCTTTAAACCTAATTAAATTAGCTAAAGCACAGTTAATAAAATAAAAAAACTTACTTTAGTACACCTACTATAGTTGCCTTTAGCATAATAGATATAATAATAATACTTAGTCTTTCTACAATTTTTATATTACTTAGTAATATTTTATACGTAATGTAGGCAGGTTGTATACAAAGTAATAAAAATAATAGCTTTTTTAAGCACGCTAAACTCATACAGCTAAGCATCTTATAAGTAAAATTTCTTAATATACTTTGAATTTAAATAGTAGACTATAATAAAGATTAAAGCTTATTATTTAGTTACGTAGTAAGTGCGTTAGAGTTATGTATTAAAAATATTAATTAAAACAAGAATTACAAAGGATATACTAAAAAAAAATTTATTACTATAGCAAACATAACTTTATATAGACTACCTATAATAATTACACACTTTTACTTTTACCTCTAAAAATTTTTAAGAAACAAATAATAAATTTAAAAGTTACTATAATAATACTATAGAGACTTAAGCCTAAAGCTTGTTATACGTCTAAACTGCAGGTAACACGCGTCTTAAGAGCACCTAAGTCGCAAGTAAGACGCGCTCCTTACTAAACTATCTTTATATAGTCTAGAGAGTTAATTTAAGGTTGTTAGGACGCTAGACTAGAAAGGGAGGCTCTGTTACAGATAGTTGCGTGTTAGCTAAGTCTACAAAACTCGCTTATTATTAGCTTGCCCACCTGCAATTGTGCTTATAAGGGGCTCCTCACCTGCGAGGATACCGGCAAGTATTATTGCTCAAAATATACACACGTTATTATTTAGAGCTATCTCTTACTATCTTCTGTAGTGTGAAGGAAGTACTATTGCCTAAAGCCACCCCTTACAAGTACATAGTCTTTTTTATTACGCTAAGATTTATTATAAAAAAAGTATATAAGCTACAAGCTATTATTTTTTACGTCTACTATAAGGAATATTAGTGCTGCAACAAAAAAGAATATAAAATTGCTTTTAACAGCCATCTACTAGACTTAAAAATATCTAAAATATATAATTTTTTTTTTAGTAGTTGCATAGTAGTGCAACAATACTAAACATGTACTTTAGAAAACTGATTTTAAAAGCTATTTAAATAAAAGATAATAGTATCCTAAGCGCTTTATGAAGCAGTAGAAAAGAAAAAAAAAGTAGTTACTTAAAGGCAACAAGTAATATATACACTATAAAGAAACTAGTAATTTTTGCTAGTATAATGCTATAGAGCGTATTATAACCTTAGTAGTAAACTAAAGGTAAAGTAAGAATATACTGCGTATTTTCCTCTATTACGTATATACAAGCTTAGTAGAATATTAATATAACAACATATTAATACACCAAAGTAATATTTTTTACTATATATAATAAATACTGCGCTTAGGAATTAGCAGATAGCGCTATATATTACTTAGTATCTTTTTATAATTACTTCTCTAAACACTATTAAAGCTTAGTATATTTAAGGTATAAATTAGTCTACTACGCCAGAATAAAAAAAAACTTAGGGTATCTTTACCTTATGTTAGCATTATCTTAATTACTTTACTTTCTTATTCTTAGCAAATAAGTAATTAAGTAGTGCAAAAGTGCCTTTACCTGTACTAAATACTACTGCAAATATTTTTTTTTTAGTAATAGTACTTCTTTTTTGCCTTTATTTAAAAGATTCTTATATTTAGCGCAATTATTAAAAGGTAGTAGCGTAACCTTAAAATAATATAATGCTTTAGTGAAATTACTTATAAGTATGTAATAGAAAAACTGTTATATTATAATAGTATTCTAGCAGAAAGCCTATTAAGTAGAACTAGCAGCATAAATTATATTAAAAAAGCTAAATATCTTATAATTATTGCGAAAGTGCTTTTGTATATTCTTTACACTAGATATTCTAGTGTAAATATGCCTACATTTTAGCTTTTTATACTTTACTAACTTATAATATAATATAAGCTCTTAAATAGCTAGTATAACAGCAGAAAGTAGCTTTATATCTATATAATTATTAATATACTAGTTAAAATATACTTCTACTTTATGCTAAATTGCCTTGTAAGCAGTAGTTAATAGATGTTTATAGTATAATAAACTGGTAAAATAAGTTGTAATGCTTAAGAGTAGCACAGCGTACTTACACAATTTATATATAAGAATACTATAGCTAGGCTTAAAATAGTAAAAGAAGTAAGACTAAAAAGACATTCTAATTATAAAATAGAGGTCAAACAGCAAAAATAGTACTAGAGAATTATAAAATAAGTAGACAAAGAAGAACGCAGCTTATTAATTTGACCTAAAGTAAAAAACTTGAATTTGCAACTAAAAAGTAAGCGCAGAGGCCTGTAAAAGTTTATATAAGGTTTTTATTTTAATTTTTATCTTTTGTTTTATAATACAAATTACTATGCTAAAAGTAAAAAAGATTAAATTTTGCCTTATAGACTACTCTTGAAGTAAATAGTAAAAATAAGTTGTTATAGGTGTAAAGATTATGCTATCTACGTCTAACAACGCAGCTTTTTTTATAATTTTTAATAGCTTAACGCTAATAACAACTTTTATTACTTAATTACTTAAAGCAGCGCTTTACTAGATGTGCTAATCAATACTAAAAGCCACGCTATTCTAAATAGTACGTTAAAACTACAATAATCTTATTAAATGCAAGGATAGCAGAAATAGTAGTAATAATAATAGTAATAACAAGACGCACACATTACAAGACGTAAAACAAAGTATAATAAAACTAGGCGTAAAGCAAAAATAACAAACAACTACTAAAAAAGTAAATAAAGTATTAGTTAATAGAATAAATATATATGTAGTTTATTTTACAGCTAGCATATAAGACTAAAATGAGGCAAAAACTATAAAAACCATAAGTAATAAAAAGCTAAGATATTATTTTTATGTTAAAAGTCTACTAAAGGTTGAAGCATTATTAAAGGCACAGATAATATTATAAGTAGAATTATTAGGAAGCTTTACAATATTTAAAAATATTATAGTAATACTTATAGTTTAAAGAAAAATATTATAAAAAACTACTTTAAAATCACGTTACCTAAAAAGTTCTTTATAGTACATAAAGAGGCACTTAAATAAAAAAAATTAATAAAAAGCAACACACCTACTAGGCTTAATAAAAATAAAGTAGTAAGTTTTTTTAAAGAATACTTTAAGCTAAGTAAGTTAAAAGGAAATAGTCTAGTAGGGCGTATGCAAGAGAAATATGTGTTAAATCTTTTTTATAAATGCTATAAAAGGCTAGATACTAGAATTTAATTATAAAAAAGTTGTATAAAATATTATAAAGTATAATATAACTTTATAGCAAAAAAAGTACTATTTATAAGTATATAAGTAGGCAATCTAAAATAAAAACAAAAAAAAATTAAACCTTGTATTATAGAAGAAGTTTAAAGAAAATTCAAATAGAAAATGCTAATAAAATATTATTAAAACATAAATAAAAAGTCTAAAAGTATTTAGTTTTTTTTTAACTATAATAACTTCGATGTTTTTATTAAAAAAAGACTTACGTAGTAATAGGTAAAGTAATAAATTAAGATAGTTATGGCCTATAAGAAAGATGCTAGAGTAATAGTATTATAAATAAAACTTTTTCTTTATATATATATATAACATTGTAAGGCTCAATATCAAAGAGAGATACGGGATGCTAGAGATGGAGGGATAATAGTATATTGCCTGTGTATGAGAGACGAATCGATATTGTCTGGACTACAATATCGTGTCTCTACTTATACTAAGGTAATCTAAGGTCATATAACCTATTTAGACTTAACCTAGCCTTGTCTAACCTTAGCTGTGCTAAACTAGTCTAGGCTAGCCTAACAAGATGTTTAACCCTAGCATTATCCCCCTTTTTAGGACTAATTCTCCTAGATTAGTAAGACTAGGGTAGAATAGCCTATTCTTAGCTACAATACTATAGTAGATGCTATATTATTAAGTAAAAAGTAGGCTTCTTTTAAAGTGTAATTATGTAATTTTTAAAAACTTTATATTATATTTTACTTTTACCTTAAGTGTCTATGCGCTAAAAGCTTTTAAAAGGCCTACTAGCGTCTTAGCAGAGTTATATAAGCTTCTTTTAAGTTTTTTTACTCTTCTTTTTATACTTTACTTAACAACAACTAGTAAGTCTCTTTAAATTTTAAAAATCTATCTAGTTTTAGTAAAAGACTATTATGTATTATTATCAGCTATAATAAGCTAGTATAGAGTTTAAAAAGCTAACTTTAGTTTAGTAGCTTCTTATAACTTATTAACTTAGCTTTTTTTTAATTAACTCTGCTGTTTTTGCCTACTTTAGCCTTATTATAGCCTACTATAAAGTACTATAAGTTAAAATAGCTTATATTAGCCTATATAATAGTTGCCTTTTTTAAAATAAACGTTACTAAAGTTAGCAACTTCTATATTAGTATAAGTTATACTTCTATATATTACTATAGTTATTGCGTTAACTTTCTTGCTAGTAGAAGTATTTATATATTTAATAAAGTTAGCTACGTCTTCTTTATAGTTAACAATAATACTATAAAGCTCTTTAAAACTTAAACGCATAAAAATAACTTTAGTAAAAAAATTTAGTATATAAAGTATCTTTACTACTAGTACTTAGGTTAAGAGTATTATACTGTAAGTTAATAAGCTGTTTTTAGTTATTATAAAGTATTTTAGCTTATGCTAATATAATATAGCTCTTTGCTACTAAAATAGATTTTTCTTATAGTATTAGTGTTCTACTTAAGTAGATTAACACTAGTAAATGTAAGTAACTATTAAGAACTCTTGTTATAACCTAAACTCTACTCTTTAGAAGGGAAAGACACTAGAGCTTTAATACTATTATTAGGAGGTCTTTATTACTCTAGATAAAATTAAGAGGCTTTAGGCTAAGCTAATTATGTAAGCTTAGGCCTTAAATAAAAAAATTATAAAGTAAGTAAACTATTATAAGTTATTCTAGCTTATTATACTTTATTATTAGCTTTGTTAACCTTTTTTAGCTAGTATAAGCCTTAAGTAAAAAAGTTTTTTTTATATAACAGTACTATTTACTTTAGTTAGAATTTTAAAAGTAACTTATATTCTAACTTTTGTTTTTGTAACAACTATACTATTAAAGCTAAGGCTAAAGCTAATAAGTTTTTAAAGAAGCAAGAAATAAAGAAGCTAATTTTAAGTACCTTTAAAAAGGTATATATATCCTATTATTAGCTATAATAGGCTGTTCTAACCTAGTATAGCGTAAAATTACTAAAAGTAGCTGTTCCCTGCTTAATTAGAAAGTATATTATATAAATATAAAGTTATTAGCTTTAGAGTCCTAACATGCGAGCGCTAAGGGCAATAATAAAAGTAGCTTAACTAAGTTTATTAAAAAGCTTAAGGCCTAGATTTAGGAGGCTAAGAACAAGGTAAATAAACTTTAAATAAGTTAATATAAGCTATAATAGGTTACTTTAGGCTACAATAAGTGCCTAAGACTTTTATTATATATATATAGAATGCACCTAAGAGGTGCTAGCTTCTAATAAAGTATTATAGGTTAAACTAGGCTTCAATAGCCTAGTCTAAGGCGTTCTAGTAGATACCCCAATCTGCATAAGTTAAATAATAATATAGTTTTTTTTAGACTTAGTAATTTCTTGCTAGTATAACTTTTTTCTTTTATAATTTAGGCTATTTAGCTTTAATTAATTTTTAGTCTTATTACTTTATTAGCCTTATTATACTTTAGTAAGCTATACTAGGCTATTATAAGCTAGTTTAAGTAGAAGTTAAGCGTATAAAAAACATTTTTATTATTTTAGGCTAAAGTACTATTAAATACTCAATTAAAAAACTTTTTATAAAAAGAAAAAATAAGTAAAAGTATACTTTAGTTATCTTCTTTTAATTTACTTAAAGTTATTCTTCTTTTTTTTAATAAGTTATTCTTAACTTCTTTTAAATTTTACTTTTTCAGTAAAGCAACGTAAAAGTATATTATTATTATCCTAGAATTTTTTAAGCGCTTCTGCGCTTAAGTAAAAACCAAATTTTTAAAAATTCTTCTTTTTGAAATATCCTTTCTATAAAACTAAGTATTCCTATTAGTTAACTTTATTCTTTTTTCTTTTTAGTATATAATCTACTTTATATATACTGTTACCTAACTCTCTTAAAGTGTCTACGTTCTACCTTTTTAAGTATAGTATTATCCTTATTAAGTTATATAGCTCTAATAATAAGGTATAAAAGACTAAATAAATATTTTTTAACTCTAGCATGTCTACTTTAAACGTAGATATCCTAATCTAGGCTATAATATATCTAGGTCTTATAAACTTTTAGTTTATTTTTTTCTTTAGCCTTGTTAATTATATATAATAATTTAATACTAAGACTTAGTCTCTTACTTTAAATATAATAAGTAACCTTCTTTTATTAGCATATGCCTTTTAGTAAGTATTAGCTATAGTAATTTTTTATTTACATTTACTTTGTAAACTTAGTACTCTAAAAGCAGTTTATAGTTCTATAAGGCTTTCTCTATTCTTTAAGGCTATACTAGGCTATTCTGCGCTAATTAGGTTTATACTATAGTATACTTAGAAGGGCGTAGTTCTTATAGTTGCATATACGCTGTTGTTGTAGGCAAATTCTCTAATAAAAATTTATAAAGCCTAACTATTCTACTCTAAAGTATAGTAGCACTAAAATTATTATTTAATTGTTTAGTTTTACCTTTTTATCTATTTGTCTATTTATAAATAAAAAGTAGAAATAAAAACTCTTGTTAAGTTTATATAGTATTAAAAAGTGTCCTAGTGCTTTACATTTATAAGTAGGCCTCTATTTAAGATTACCTGCATTAGTACGCTATATAATCTAATTACTTTGCGTATTTAAGCTTAAGCTAAGTTAGTGCTGTCCTAATTAGCCTTTACTAGAATATAATAGGCTATTTTAGTTAATTAGCACACTACTACAATTATTACATTGTACACTTAGCTTAGTATCCTACTAGGAGGCAATTCTATAATAAAATTTATTATTACGTTTTCTTATAGCCTGCCTAGTAAAAGTAAAAGTTTAAGAAAGCTATAAAGCTTATAACGCGCTAAAGTTAACTTCTTATAAGTAAGGTAGTTATAACAAAACTTTATTACGTCTTTTTTTATACCTTTTTAGGTATATTACTATTGCAATTTCTCTAGTATTCTTCTAAAACCAAAATAACTTATAAGTAAGTTATTATAGCATTTTCTTAGTGCTTATAACTTGCTCTAAGTGTTAGTAAGCTCTCTTAGGCGTAATAAGCCTATTTTAAGTTTAAATAAGCTATTTTAGTCTAATTTTATATTAGATTTATTTAATGTAGCTTTTATATCCTTATTAGTAGTATTATAGTCTTTTAGAAGTTCTAGATCCTTAAGTACAGTTCTGTCTACCTATTTAAACTTTTTTAGTACTTTTTTTAAAGTAGCTTACTGCTTTATCTACTTCCTTAACTAAGTAAGAGTTACTATAATAATAAAGTATTATTTACTTTTACTACTTAAGATATTTCTTATTAGTTATATAAATGCTTTATTATACTTTTGTACTAGTTTCTGTAACTTAGCTATATAGTTAGAAAAGCAAAATAGGCTGTCTGCTAAATTAGTAATCTTAAGGCAGTAGTTTAAGACAAAATTATAGCGTGTTAGCACTAAGTATAACTATACTTAGCAGTAGCTAAAGATCTTAGTTTCTATAAACTATTTGAAGTTTTAATAATTTATTAAGATCTTAAAATAGATACTCTTTAAATAGTAGTGCTAGTGTTCGAAACTCTTAACTATTATAAGAAGTTCTTAGTTATAGACATTATAGTTATACTTAGCCGCAATTAGCTTACGCAAATAGAAGTTAACTAGCCTTTATTATTTTATAGTAGGTAATACTAGAACATATTAGCTTAGGATACCTAATATCGCACTACTAGAGGCGTCTACTTCTACTTTTGTTTTCCTGTTTTACTTAAAATACACTAGTATAAGTACATTTAAAAAGAAATCTTTAAAATGTTAAAATGCCCTTTTTATCTCTTTACTAATATTTAGCGTTTAAATTTCTTCCTTTCTTATAGCGTAGCCTTTTCTAGCTAAGCCTAGGCTTTTCTAGGTTAATATAGTTAAGAGTAAGGCTAGCTTAAAGAATTCTTTAACAAATCTTCTATAATAGTTTATAAAACTAATAAAGATTTTAATATCCCGCACTATACGTAAAACAGGCTAATTTTAAATTATTTTGATTTTATCTTTATTAATCTTAACACTATTTAGTTCTTTTCTAGCTTACTTAGCTTATAGTAATTAAACTTATAATATTTAAGTTCCTTACACTTATAACACTATAAAGTGCGTTCTTTAGCGCCTTTCTTGCTTAGTTTAACCTACTTTAGGCTATAGTAGCCTATTCTTACCTATTTCGTAGTTTTTAAAGTTTTTTTTATATTCTTTCACTTTTTCTAGTCTTATAGTACTTTTATTCTCTTTTTCTTAAAGTGTTATAGTTTAAATTCTACTTTTTAAGCTTTTTACTAGTAAATAAAGTTTACGTGTTCTTTTACTTATAGTAATATTGCTTGTTACTCTGTTAAGAGTAAAAAAAGACTTTTCTTAATATCTTTTTATAATGCTGCTATATATTCTAAGACTTAGACATCTAGTGTATAATTTAAGCCTAATTATTTCTAAAATAGTTTTATATAGTCTAGCAAGTTTATAAAATTCTACTTTAGGAGTTAATGTGCTTGTTTTAAACAATTATAAGCTTATTATTTGTGTTCTTAAAGTAATTTTAGAAAGTTTAATATAACTCTTTTTAAACTAGCTTATTTAAGTGTCTAAACTAGCAACTTTTATTTTCTTATAGTTTAATATGCGTGCTACAGCATTTTTAGTAGTTCTAAAATATCTATTATCTTAAAGTTAATTTTTTAAGTTTTATTCATAAAACTTTATAGTACATAAAAAAAGTATAATTTGCAATTCCTTTTCTATTAGTTATATTATGCATAGCTAGCCTTTAAAAACACATATAGTAGTTCTAGACATAAAAAGCTAAATAATAAAGTTAAGTTAGTTTGTTTACTTAAAACTGTGTTTTTAAAATCCTTATTAAGTGCGCTTAGGTTTCCTAAGGTTACTTTAATATATATTTTTTAAGTTTAGCTAACTTATGTTGTTTTAGTTATTCTTCTTTCTATGCGCGTAATTATACTAGTTCTTAGTCTAGAGTAGCTTCTTCTAAGCTATTTTAGCTTTTTCTTAGTATGTATAAACGTTGTGGCGTAATTAGGTATTAAAATACGTTAGTTTCTTTATTTTTATTTATCTTCTAGTTAGTAAGTACCTAGTCTTGTTTCTTTTTAAGAATTAGTACTTATTCTAATAATTTTATTCTTAAAGTTTTTAAGTTAGATGATTTTTCCCTATTGTTAGCAAAAGTATAGGCGCGGCTATTTACACGCGTAGATTAAGCACTTAATATATAGCATAAGCGTATCTAAAGAGGATTAATTTAAATATAAGGCTTAATATTAAAGAGAGATATAAGATGCTAAAAATAGAGGGATAATAGTATATTGCCTGTGTATAAGAGACGAATTGATATTGTCTAGACTACCATATCGTGTCTCTACTTATACTAGGGTAATCTAAGGTTATATAACCTATTCAGACCTAACCTAGCCTTGTCTAACCTTAGCCGTGCCGAACTAGTCCGGGCTGGCCTAACAAGATGTCCGACCCTGACAAAGATAGACTACTACCTAATAACTTTATATTCTTTAAGCAGTTAAATTAAATTAATAATAAAACAACATTTTTAACTTTATTAATAAAGTAAATAATATTATAAAAAGTATATAAAAGTCTAATAAAAGCAAAGAAATAATTACTAAAGTACCTAATATAAACAATAAAAAGAGTGGCAATATAAAGAAAATTCTTTTATAATTAGTAAAAAGTGATATCGTAAAAGCAAGCTACTAAAGTATAGAGCTTATAAAG
The DNA here is from genome assembly GCA_009289805.1 of Alternaria gansuensis. Classification (NCBI taxonomy): domain Eukaryota; kingdom Fungi; phylum Ascomycota; class Dothideomycetes; order Pleosporales; family Pleosporaceae; genus Alternaria; species Alternaria gansuensis. Next base: position 227,116 of record WBOK01000040.1, on the reverse strand, counting down.
AAAAAGATAAAAGTACGTATAACACATAGGCGTAGCGTGCGGAAGAGGAAAAGGTTAGCTAAGGGCAACTTCTTCTTATAGTTACTTTTCTATAAAGGTTCCTCCTTTTATACGCTCACCTTTACTATATGTTACTCTATATTTTAATAGCATTCTTCTACTAAGATCTTTATATATTACTTTTATATTTATAGACTAGTTCTTAGCTACAGCTTTATATATTACTAGTCTTAAAATTTACGCACTAACTAAAACCTACTAAATCTAGTTCTTAGAAACCTAGTTCTTAGAAAGTTAGTTTCTAGAAAGTTAGTTCCTAAAAACTTAGTTCTTAGAAACCTAGTTCTTAGAAAGTTAGTTCCTAGAAAGTTAGTTCCTAGAAAGTCAGTTCTCAGAAACCCAGTTCTTAGAAAGTTAGTTCCTGGAAAGTCGGTTCCTAGAAAGTAAAAATCTAGTTCTTGGCAATAATTTAAGCGCACGGGCCACATTTAATCTAGTTCCTGCTAGGAACTGTAAGTTCTAATATGTATAGCTAAAAGTAAAAGTAGACACTAATAGCATAGTAGCTCTTCCTCTTCCTAAGAGAATAGGCTATTTAGTAGCTTATTAGTTGCTAGCTGTAGCAGTATTAGTATTAGAGTCTAAGCTTCTAAAGTCTTATAAATATACATAACGCTTTTCCTCTATAAGACGCTTAGTAATAACAACTTAAAGATAAAAATTATCTCTTGTTGTAGAAAGTAAAGATAGTTGTAACTTAGTAAGTAGCTTAAGTAAGTCTAGAGAAATAAGAACATCTACTATTAAACTAGTTTATTCTTAATACTTAGGATCTTATAACTTTATATTTCCTTAATGTTCTTTTATAACATCTAACACGTGTTGTTATTAAAAAAGCTTTAATTGCTAGCTAGGTATTGTGTGTAGAAAGCGTGTGCTATTAAAGTCTTCAAGGCAGTAGGTCCTCTTATTAAGTTTAGCGTTATAAATATAATATAGTCCTAACTACTTTGTGTCTAATTTGCAGTCTTAGGACATATTAATTTCTTTAACTAAGTTTTAATAAAGAACTTAATCTCCTAGCTTTATATCTTTATATTGTATTTTCTTAGTATTATCCCAGTATTCCTTCTTAGCAGCTTTTATATGATTAGTACAAGCAACAGTGTTCTTAGTAAACTAAATTCTAAAATCTAACTAAATTACTTATATTGCAAGCATATATGCACAGTCCTTTACTTCTTAAATAAAAGCGTTTACTATATAAGTAGTGCAAGCTTAATAGAAAGTACTAAGTTCTACCTTATAAATAGTTAGTATAGTAAGCAACCTGTCTATTCCTATATAGAGATTCTGTTTATAAGAAAAACTATTAGTAAGTTTTTAACTTAAGGTCTTAGTAACTTTGCAAAAGAATCTATAATTAAGTTATACTCTTCTTTAATTTCTTCTATAGCTTACGAATTGTGTCTAGATAGTAAAATTTAGTTTATTTTGTAAGTTTTCAATAAATATAAGACTACCTTAGCAAAGTTAGGCTTTTTATTAACTATAAGTTTACGTGCAATGCTTTATCTGCATATAATATTTTTATATATAAATTCTGCAATTGTCTTAAACTAGTTGTTTAATAGCGCTTTTGCTTTAGGCTAGCTGCTAAGGTAGTCTCTTATAATTATAAAAGACTTCTTCCTAAATCACTAAAGCATGTATATTATATTAATAGCAATAATTTTCTAGACAGGAAAACTATAAGTATTAATATGTATATTAACTCTTCTCTTAGAAGATTGCAGCTGATAGTCTAAGTAGGTTACTAGTTTCTTTTACACTTGCTTATATATTTCCCTCTACTAGTATTGCTACGCGAGTATAAGTAGACTGTATTAACTTCTTAGTATCTAATCTTGGTGTGCATGTTCTATACAGCAGCTGTTTTTAAATTCGTATTTTCTATAACTTATTAGATGAGAATGTTTTTTAATGTCTTCTTAAAGAGTTGCCTATCTTGTATAAAGAAGTTTAATGCTTACTTCTTTTACGCTTATAGTTCTTGTAGTTTTTTTTTTTTTAGAGTCTTAGAGTGAACTAAAAACTAAGCATATTACTTTAATTTCTTAGAGAACTTTTAGCAAAGTATTCTAGCTTATCCTATTAGTACTAGTGTATTTACGTTTCTAATTATATTTTTAATAAATTCCTCTAGGTCTTTTTAAGTTTAAGAGGAGGCTTCTAATTATTAGCTTTTAGATACCTAGACAATGCATTTACAACAATATTCTTTTTCCCTAGTATGTACTTAATAATAAAATCCTATAAGAACATAGTAAATATCTACTTATTTATAACTAACTTTTAATTATTAGTTAATAAATAATTCAGTTAAGTAATAAGAGTTGCAGCGTTAGTTTCTATGGTAAAATAAATACTATAAAAATAAGTACAAACATTCTTTAAGGCTAATAGTACAGCTTTAAATTCTAACTTAGTAGAGTACTATTACTTTTTTTAAGCTAACTATAGCGTAATCTTAAACTGTACTGAGTGCTATTTATTATTTTTCTTAACTTGCTCTATACAAGCCCTTACACTATCTTAACTAGCATTAGTTATAAAGAGTATTATTTAGTCTTTAGTATTAGTGAAGTTTAAGTTTGCGAGTGCTAGTGCATTATATATTACCTATTTTAGTACATATATTGCTTTGTTATGTATATTTCTTTATTTAAAAGGAGTGTTGTCTTGTAGGAGTATAAATAGAGGTTTAGCACTTTTAGTAAAGTTTTTTACTTATATATAATAGTAGACATATATACTTATAAATAATTACACTTCTCTTTTATTCTTGCACAGTAGCTAGTTTATAATTTTCTTAACTTTCTTTTAGTTAGGATAGCAACCTTAAGGACTAACTTTATAGCCTACTACCTTGAGTTTTTTTATTAGAAAGTAATACTTCTTTCCTAAAACAGTGCCTTTAGCTTGTTTAATATTAGCTAGCACCCTGTCCAGTTGCATAATATGCTGAAGAATATAACGTTGCACCTTTAGTATTAGTTTTCCTTTACTATAGTTAGTTTTAGAACCTCTACATGTAATGTTATTAATAAAAGGTATTATATTAGGCTAGTAGTCTTTAAAGATCTTTATTATAACTAATTGAAATGCAGCTACTAAGTTAGTAGTACCTATAATTATTGTGTATAATTGTATAAGTCTTACAGGCGTTTAAAATACTGTTATATCTTTACTCTTTAGATGTAGTATAATCTAGGTATATTTTAAAAATAAGTTTATAAGTAGAATAATCTTGCATTCTATAAATCTCTTAGAAAACTTATTTACTATTAGTAGTAAGTTTACATTTTATATTGTAACTGCATTTATCTTTTGCGTATTACTAATCTATTGAACGACTTTATTCTTCTTTAGTACTAGGTGCTATAGGTTGTAATACTAACTATTACATTGTTCCTATGTTCCTTAGTTTAGGCGGACATTAACTATATCTACTACCTGCAATTTTAATACTTTTAGAATAGCAAAGCCTTGTACTTACTAAGCTTTGTATAGTATTGTTTGTATCTTGTATAGTAGGCATATATTAAGATAGATTCTTTCTGACTCTTTAAATTGCTATAAAATAGCTTTTTCTTTATTATATAGAATATGTATAAATATTTCTTTTTCTATAGGCTAAAAATAATCTCTTACGTGTAGTTTATTAATTTGTTCTTTAGTAAGTCTTTTCTCTTGTTAGAAAGCAGCATAATTTAGTTTAAATAGACAATTCTATAGTCTGATATTAAGATTACGGACACTTTTTTAAAGAAGCTGTTGTTTCTTAGCCTTTTTCTTTTAGTTTTCTTATCTAAATTCTATTACTATCTCTTGCTAAGGGATATTAACAGGTTGAACTTTTTTATTTATAATTTTGTACATAGTAAAGAGATTATAGTGTTGTTAAAAGTTATTAAGTAGTTTTGCTTACAATTACTGCTAGTTAAGCTTACATATAATTAAGAATTTACTAAGACTATAGTTTTTTATTAAGTCTTCTTATCGTCTAACTGCGTATGTAAATACTTAGTTTATCTAGACTATCTAATTATGTTTATTATTATTCTTGTACAGCATATTAAAATTGCTAAATCTAGCTATAAGATTTAACTATATAGCTTCTTGCATGTACGTTACTACAGCTACTTATAGCTTATTGTTTATCATGTTAGTAATTGCGTGTATTTATATATTACTAACTGTTTCTCTATCTAAATTGTTGTTAAAGGCTTTATTACTAATTATCTTTGTAATGTAATTAGCCTAGTGAGGTCTAACTTCACTCGATGTGAGCCATCGGTCTTCGTGTCGAACGGGGAGAAGAACAGTCCGAGCATTGTATTATTCGTATGCGAGTTGTTCGTATGCGGTACTGTGTAGTGTAGGAAATCCTAAAGGTAAAAAGTAGCAGGCAGGGAGCTTTTATAAAGTATTGCAGGCTCCCGCTGCAGTAACATACGTGTCCTTACCCTCCTCTACCTCCTCTACCTCTATTTGTCTAAGCTTTTCTGCTCTAAGCGCTTAGCGCGTAGACTTTATCTACTTACTATTTAAATTTTGTTAACTATACATAATCTTTTTTTAACTTTTGCGACTAATTAGTAGAGGGTAGCCGCTTTTTACTTTTTTAGAAACCTTATTTTAACTACAACAACAACCACCACCTTTGATACCTTAAAAATAAAGTAATGTAATTAGCAATGAATTAAATATAACAAATACAGCATTTCTAGTACTACTTTTAAAGATAACTTAGCATATAATTTGTCTAAACGCGTTATACTATATTGCTATCTTTAAGCATGCACACTAAAGTTCTCCTAGAATTGTAAATCTAGTAGTATTAGTAATAATCTTAAAGGTAGTTATAATAGTAACTGTCTTTATTTATATAGGTATATTAAATACTGTCCTAATAAATAAATTTTAAGTTCTATTAGCTAAGGTAATACTAAGTGATGGCTATCTAAGCCTCTATTTTATTATTTTATATAGTATCTTTAATGTTTGTACAGAACTAAGTCTTAAAATATTTATTTATACTTTATTGTTAATTAAGCAATTTAAGGAGTTACTGTTAATAATAACTAAGTATTCTAGTAGGTCTATTTAAGTAAAAAATTGTCTATTCCTATGTTAACGCCTATAGACTTCCTTATTAGGTATGCTGTCTAACTTATTAATCTAAGAATTACTTTTTTTATGCACTTTATATTATATTTAAGTACTTAATTAATACACGTTGATTGTATTACAATACAGGCTTATAATAGTTAGTGCAATTAGTAGAGTTTTATTAGTAAGATGTTCTTAGCCTATGCGTTGTTTAGCGAATTAGTAGCTAGAATAAATTCTAAGTGCGCTAAATTACAACTGAATTTTGTAATTTCTTTACTAGTTATAACGTTAAGCATTATTAAACTATCTGCAATGCAAATATTATTATTAAGAAAGTTACGTAGTTGTTTCTAAATATTGTCTTGTGCTATAAGGTTAGATATAGTAACCCTTTACACTTTTTGTCTAAGCAAGGTAGTTTCAATGCAATTTAGCTAACTTTATATTATTTCTTTTAACTTAGAATTAGAAAGTATATTTATAAATATTATAGCCTTCTTCTTTCGCTCTTGCAGTAGCTACTTTAGATAAGCTAATATATTGCTATTCTGCTAAGATAACTGCGGCGGCCTAATAATTAAAAATAGTGTATTATAAGGCTAACTTGCAAAAGGTATTTTACTCTATGTTTCCTTCTATAAAAACTACATATTTATAGGCTGCGAGTTAGAGATTAAAGAATTACGTTAAATTAGTTAATTACTTCCTTAGGTGCTTATATCCTTACTTAGCCTTCCTTGTTTTTTTATCTCTCTACCCCAGACACGATTAATACCCTAGTAAAGAGAAGGACTCTTTTCCTTTAAGCGTGTAGTAGCATTTAACTTAGAGATGTTATGCAAAGCGTTTTATCTACTCTCTAATATAATATTAGCGGCATTAATATTATTAAGCTTATTAACATATTTGTCAATAGCAGGTGTAAGGCAGACTTCACGCACAGAAGAAAGGCTGGTTAAAAAATAGCTTGTATTTGGAGTAGAGAATAGCAGACACAGACCTAGAAGAGGCTAAGTATGCAAGCAGCTATTTATTTTTAAGGTGTTAAAGGCGGTGGTTGTTGTTGTAGTCAAAATAGGGTTTCTAAAAAAAAGTGAAAAGCAGCTACCTTCTACTAATTAGTCGCAAAAGTTAAAAAAAAGATTGTGTGTAGTTAACGAGATTTAAACGGTAGGTGGATAAGGTCTATCTAAAGGTACTAAAAAACAACACTAATTAAAACGTGTTTAACAGCAATTGCTAGCTTATAGCTAGCAACAAGATTGCGATAGAAATAGAGGAGGAGGGTAAGGATACATACGTTACTGCAGTAGGAGCCTGCAATACTTCTTTATAAAAGCTTTTTACCTACTACTTCTTACCTTTAAGGTTTTCTACACTACACAGTACTGCATATAAATAACTTGCATATAAATAATATAATACTTAAACTATTCTTCTTCTAATACAAAGACTAATAGCTTATATTAAGTAAAGTTAGACCTTACTAAGTTACTATACTAGAAGCTATAGTAGTAGATTACAAAGCCAGCATTTACTATTGTTAAGCAGCTACCTCTGTTAGTTAAAAAGGAGCTAGTAGCAATAGTTCTTGTAGTAGTTAAGTTAGTATAAAAGTTAGAATATAACTGTAGTCAAGACATCTTTAATACGTCTAGTGTTATAGATGTTGAGGTTATAATAAAGACTGTAAAAGGCTAGCTTAGCTAGTACACTATATACACTGCGCATGTTAATAGTTTAAGTATAGTAAAGGTGTATTACTTTAGTAATCTTCTCTTACGCAAATACAACTTTAGTAAAAAGACTTAGGAGTAGCTTTGCAAGGAGCAAAGGCGTATTAAAACAGCTATTAAGCAGCTAGAATAAACTAACAAGTAAGAGGATTTTGTAAGTTGCCTCTAGAGATAGGAGAGCTGTGTATAGATAGTGATGCTGTTGTTGTTTATTTACATCCGAGAATAGGTACATACTAAACGCCGCGACCGCAACACCGCCAGGTTGGCGATAGGACGACAGAAGTTGCGGTTAGCGGTAAATAGTTAGCGGTAAATAGTTATTGGTTAAGAGGGTTAGTTGGAGGGATATTGCGCATTTTTGTTTCCGTCTGAACATGCGACACACCAATTGCGTGCCGGCAATGCTGGGGGCTAGTGCTAGCGTGTTGGGCGCTAAGCCTAGTGCTACGCCCAGCTAGTACTAGTGCTTGCCAAGTAGTAAGGCAGGCCTCTATCTCTAGCTATATACTTTAAAGCTAGCTATTTCTTTTTTAAGGTATTAAAGGTGGTGGTTGTTGTTGTAGTTAAATTAGGATTTCCAAAAAAGTAAAAAGCAGCTGCCCTCTACTAATTAGTCGCAAAAGTCAAAAAAGATTATATATAGTTAACAAAATTTAAACAGTAAGTAGATAAAGCCTACACGCTAAGCGCTTAAAGCAAAAAAGCTTAGACTACTAAGCAAAATTAAAGACAAAAAATTTGCTAAAGGTACTAAAAAACAACACTAATTAAAACGTATTTAACAGCAATTAATAGCCTATAGCTAGCAACAAGATTATAGTAGAATTAAAGGAAGTAAAGAAAAGTAAAGACATATACATTACTGTAGTAGAAGCCTGCAATACTTTATAAAAGCTCTTTGCCTGCTACTTCTTACTTTTAGGATTTTCTACACTATACAGTACTACATATAAATAACTTATATATAAACAATATAATGCTTAGACTTTTCTTCTCTTTATTTAATATAAAGACTAATAGCTTATATTAAGTAAAGTTAAACCTTACTAAATTACTATATAAGAAGCTATAGTAGTAAACTACAAAACCCGCGTTTATCTTTATTAAGCAGCCTTCGTAGTTAGTTAAAGAGGAGCTGTTAGCAGTAGCTTTTATAGTAATTTAGTAAACGTAAAAGTTAAATTCTATTATTTATTAATACTTTATTAATGCGTTTAGTATTATAGATGTTAAGGTTATAATAAAGGTTGTAAAAAGCTTATTTAGCAGTACGTAAATTAAATACGTAGCGTATATTAATAGTTTAGGTGTAGTAATAGTGTATTATCTTACTAATCTTCTCTTGCGTAAATATAACCTTAGTAAAGAGACCTTATAGAAGCTCTATAAAAAGCAAGAGCGTGTTAAAATAGCTATTAAGTAGCTAAAACAAACTAATAAGTAAAAGAATTTTATAAGTTGCGTTTAGAAATAAAAGAGCTATACTTAAATAGTAACACTGTTGTTGTATGTTTACATCTAAGTATAGGCGCATGCTAGAAACGCCGCAACTGCAACACCGCTAGGATAGCGACAGAAATAACAGAAGTTGCAGTTAGCAGTAAATAGTTAGTAGTAAATAGTTTTTAGTCAAGAGAGTTAGTTAGAGAGATATCACGCATCTTTGTTTCTGTCTAAACATGCTAGAGCGACACACAAATTGCGTGCCGGGCATAAGCCTAGATACCTATTGTTAGCAATAAATCTTTTTTTACTAAAAAGGTGTCTACAAAATGTGTGGTTACATCAAAAGGTTGCTTAAAAGGCCGAAGCTATTAAAGCTAGCTATAAGGTATGTAGTAGTACGTAGATAGAGGCTATGTCCTTACATGTGCCCTTCCTCTGGAAAAAAATAGCTAGATCTCTAGCTTTAGTTGTTATTACAAAGGAAAAAAGAAAGAAAATTATAATTTAACGAGAGAAAATAGAAAAAAGATTTTTTTTTATATATATAACTAAACTTTGTAATTTTTTTCATATCTAGGTATAGTTTGTATAAAGCTGCGCGTCTTTACGCGTTTTCCTATACAAAAATTGTACTTCTAAGCTATTTTCTGCTACTTTAACTTTATAGCGCGAAATTTAAGGCAAATAGTGTTTCTATGCTATATAAAAGAAGGTATCTTATCGTTACTAACTATAAAGAGGTTAACTGTTAAGAGTACAACTTATATACTTAGTAGTTAACTAACTATAACTTTTATTAACAATTATAGTAAGGCAGGCATTAACAGGCGTAAAGTTTAGGAGTTTAGGCGATTTTTTAGTAGCTTTTATTGTTGCGTACGTAAGCTTTTTAAGCTTTTACGCTAATTCTTTATTAGCGCTAGCGTATTTGTCTTATATATTGCCTACGTTCTTAGGGAGAGGGGTCCAATTAGGGATTATAGCAAGATTTAAAAGAGTAAGCTTATTAAAATATTTTGAGTAAAAAAGTTAAGCATTATATTAATTAAAGTAGTCTTTAGCATTAACGTGGTTCACAAGCGAGCGAGCGCACCCAGCAAGCGAGCGTATCCTCACTAACGCGTTAACGTCAACACAAAAACGCAAGATGCCTTAATAATACAACGCCTAATCTACTTATACTTAAGTAGATTTACAGCTTGCTTTTTTTAATCTTAATTCTTAACGCGTCTAAAGTAGCTATTATGCTACCTAAATTTATAATTTTTTTAAATTTACTCTTAAGTATTAACGCGCTAAAAGATGCCTTTAATACAACTATAAACTATACTTAAAGCGCTTAAATAAATTAAAAAAAAAGCTATAGTTAAGTATATTTTTAAAAAGTCTACGTGAGAATTTATGCTTATAAAGCTTAATATTTAAGTAATAGCTAATAAACTATTAAATAACCGCACTAGTACCTCTATTAGTAATAACTAAGTTAACAGCTTTATTAAGTAGACTTCTAAACTCTATATATGCTAAAGCTATTCTTATAATTACTAGCAAGCTACCTGTAAGGACCTAGTAGCTATCTAGCGCTAGTTTAACTTAGTCTAGGCAACAAAGTAAAAGTAGAGTATTATAAATAATAATATTTATAACTTAAATAAAACTAGCTGAATAATAGACAAAATTTTATTATAGTTAGTAATTACAGGCTTTAAAAAATATAGTAAAAAAAAGTAGATATAGCTAAGTAACTATAAGTAAGTTACTATAATCTAAAGTATAGGCGCGTTAAGTTACTAAATACTACTTTTTATTATTTTTATAGGTAAGGTGCTTATTAACGTCTAGTTTAAAAATCTACCTACTAACTAAGTTCTTTAAGTTAGTTTTAATAGCTAAATAAATAATTAGCTTACTTTTGCCTAGTGAAAGTATTTTATTACTTATATAAAGAGCTATACTATAAGTAAGTTTTAATTACTTATTATTAATAGCTATAAAAGCTACTACTTTATTAATTTTTAAAATTCTTTGTAAAAAGAAAATTATTCTTTTTTATATACTTGCGTAATTATTTTACTTATTATAGCTTTTTAATATTGCTTGTTTCATACTATCAAAGTGTAAGTATAGTAATACTATTTTAAGCTTAGCATGTAACTAAACTAACTATATTAGCAAGAAGACTTTTTTACTAGCTTTTAAAGCTACTTTTAAGTAGTTTATTATAAAAAGAATATTTAAGCTAGCTTTAAAGGCGCTATTCTAGTCTTATATAACTTATAGGCAGTGCTATTAGAGCTTAATATAGTAGTATAGATATTAAAATAACTACTATAATAAGTAGCTACTTAAAAAGCGTAAACACTATGCAACGCGTATAAAGTTAAAGCTTAAAATACTTTTATTTAATTAAAAAGTAAGAAACTACTATAAGTTTTTTATAAATTTACTTAATAAGTAAGTTATTCAGCTAAGTAAATAAGTTTAGCAAATAGCATATAAAATAATACTTATAAAAAAAAAATAAACAGCCTTTAAGAGGCTTTAAGTAATAGTAAAAGTGCGTCTAAAAGGGTGTAAGAAGAGAGGCGGTGCAGGCGTTGTAAGCAGACTAGACACAACGCTTATACCTGCGTAGTTAAGATAAATAGTGCAAGTAATAATAGCAGTTCTAATAATTAATTTAGTATATTACAATAGTTTATTAACTGTAATAAAAGTGCGTGATATCGTGTTAACGTTAACGCGTTGGTAAAGATACGCTCGCTTGCTTAGTGCGCTCGCTTGCTTGTGAACCACGTTATGCTAAGTAGGCTTTAGAAAATCTGTCTATTTAATTTTATATGCTTAGCATTCTTTAATCTTGCTTATTTATAAAAAGGCAACTTTAATAAATTTATTTATAAGCTATTCTGTGTAGGCTTTGCTAATACTATCTACAACTTCTACTAGCACTAGTTAAGCTAGTGTGTTACAAGTAACAGGAAGGATTCTCTCCTTGACGTACGAGCGAGGGTTAAGGGTCAACCAGCCACGACGTCAGAAGGTAATGATCCGCGCGGGGCGCCGATCACGTAATTGCTATCCCGCCAAGGCCAGCTATCTAGGATAGCTGTGCATAAAAAGATAGCAGCGCTATTACAAACATCCCTCTAGGAAGAAATATACAAAATAGTAGGATAAAAGTAATAGGTATAAAATTATATTTAATTTTATTATTACACTTGTTATAGTTAACTTAAATAGTTTATTTCTTACACAAATTATTAACTAGTTATTTTATTTTCAATAAAATTAGTATTGTTTACTTTTTAGTTAATATTAATAACTCTTTTTTACTTAAAATCATTCTTACAATACCTTACAAATTACCCTATATATTAGACTTGCCCTAACTTAGACTAAGTCTAGACAAGTATAGACTAATTCTATATAACACTCTAACTACCTTAAAATCTTAGTAGACAATTTAACTAATAAGTTACTTAATTAAGATTTAAAATAATATCTTTAAGAATTGCTTAAAATAATATAGCTTAGAGTCTAGAACCCTCTGCGCTAAACTAACTAACGTCTAAAAATAACAAAATACTTAACGCATTTAACTCTAACACTAAAGATAACTTAAAAATATAAGAAATTAGAAATCTTAAAAAATAAGCTTTTATTTAAGCAAAACAAGTAGCTTCTATAATAAATATAATTAATTAGCTTTTAAGTTAGCTAATAGCTACTTTAAACAAATAACTTATTACTACAAAAAAACCTAAAATAGTACTACTTAAAAAGTATAAAAGAAAGTAGAAGAAATTATTAATATCTTTTACTTATACTAATTTATACTGCAAGTATAATAAAGTCTTTACTAATTAAAAAAAGATTCTTATAGTAAGCACGTATATAAGAAATAAAGCTTTTAACTAAATATAACTTTATATAAATAACTACTTACTAAATATAGAATATAAAAGAGTTAAAGCAGAAACATAAGCCTTATTTATAAGTTAAATAAAGTTTAAATAGAAAATAAAATGCATTTTTAGAGAAGTAAATGCTAAAAACTAGGCTAAGAAAAACATTACTTGCCTAAGGCAGACTATGTTAGTATTAGTATATATAGCAGAATTTAAGCAACTGCAAGCATAAATTAATTAGAATAATAAGGCACTTTAAATAGTATTTAAAGTAAGATTAAAAAAGAATGTTAAGAATAGCTTTATACACTATAATAAGCTTAATATACTACACGCGCTAGTTAAGCTAGCTACGCGTGTTATTAATAAGCTTTAGGAATAGTATAATTAGAAAAAATACTTTTAACCTAGCTTAGCTTATACAAAAAGATAATGCAGCAGTTATAATAAGAATAGCAGCGCTATTATAACTAGTAAAGTATAAAAAAAAGCTAAAAATAAAAATACTTTAAAAAAAAGGCAAAATAGCCTCTCTAAAGAAGAACGCTAGAAGGGTTATAATAATAAGGCATATCTTTAATATAGCAAAGTTAGACACTTTGCTTAAAACTATAAAAAAGAACTAGTTAAATAGACAGCTATTAAGATTAGAATAATTAAACAAGAAACGCTATACTTAGTTTAGACGAAACTAAATAACAACTTAAGTAACTTAGACTTTTACAAGAAGGCACGCTTAATAGACAGCTATAAAATTATACTATAATAAAAACTAAATAATAAGGTTCTTACTCTAAGCAAACCTAGGCTAATAAATTAAAAAGTTAAAAATAAAGTTGTGCTAGAATAATTAGCTAACAACTAATATTAAGTATATAAAGCAACAACGCACTACGCTAACTAATATATAATTTAAAAAAGAACTATAATTACTAGCAAGGATACTAAAAAAGTTAAGTATTAAGCAATATACTAATAACTCTACTAATTTAGTAGCTAAGGTTAAGAACTAAGAAGCTAAAAAAGTAGAAAGTACTAAAGAACACAAAAAGTTATATTAGTATAACTATAAGCTTAATTGCAAGTTCTATAAAAAAGATAAAAAAGAGTATAAAGTAGACTAAGACTAGTGCTGCTACCTAAACTTGTAAGTAGACAAATGCCTAGCAGATAAATGTTACTTATATAAACTTAAGAAAGTAGAGATTTACTACTAACTTCTATAGACACAATGTAAAGATAGATATAAGTTCTATTAATAGCAACTAGAGGAGGTATAATAAGTAAACAACTACTACTGTATTACTCTATTATTAAATATTGATAAAGCAGCAAACTACCTAATTTACAAAGCAAAAAAGCTAAAGCTAAGAAAATAATCTTTAAGGTAAGAAATACTTTGCTAAAACCTTTATTAAAGCTTTTACTATAATAATAGTTACTTAATACACTATAGCACTAGTATAGTGTAGGCTACTTTCTTAGAAAAAGAAAGAGTAAGTAAGTAAAAAACTAAGATGCTACTAAAAACAGAGTTACACTAGTAAGGGTATACCTAAGACAACTCTAAGGAAGGTATAAAATACTAATATTGAAGTAAAGCAGTTGCTTACAACTATATTTAAATATAGTTAGAATATATAGGCGCTTATAGACAGCAGGGCTGCATAAATAATAAACTCTCTATAAGTAGTAAAGAAACACAACATACTGTACTAAATTAAAAAAAAACTAATCCTAATAGTACTAGCTAATAAAAAACCTTTAAGATATAGAGACGGTATAATATAGTAAGAAACTAAACCAATAAAGCTATAGATAGCAGGCATAGAGTACTAGATAAACATTAGTATTAGAAATCTAGAAGAACTAGATATGTTAATTAGTTATAACTAGCTAAATACCTATAACCCTGCTATTAATTAGCAAAAGAAGACAATACTTAAACAAGAACTTATATATAAAGTTGCTAGAGTACGTAAAGAGATATGCTTAACAAATTAGAGCTTAACCTAAAACAAGAGATTTAGTAAGATTTTGCTGTATAAAATTAAGAGAATCTATATAAAAAACTTTTAGAAAATAAAAGTTATTTTAATAAAGCAAGTTACAACTATAAAAGAAAGACTTTTACTACTAGAAATACTAAAAGAGTATTATACTAATAAGTTTATGGAACTCTTTAAAGAAAATAAGGCTTTGAAGCTAGTAGACTTTTAAAATTAGGATTGCAAGATATTTCTATATAACAGAGCTAAGCTAAGCCTAAGACTAATATACTTAATATTGCCTAAGCATAATGCAGAGCTAAGGGATTATATCTAAAAGAATTTAAAGAAAAGATTTATTTAACTAGAATTAGGCCTAATAGCCTTACTTATCTTGTTTATAAAAAAGCTTAATAAGAAGTAGCAACTATATGTTAACTTTAAGAAGTTAAATAGCGTAACGCAGAAGAACTAATATTTTTTACTACTAATAATAAAGCTTATAAATTAACTTTAAAGAGCTAAGTAGTTTATAAAATTTAACTATAAGAAAAATTTTACTAAATTAGAATTAAATGATGATTATAAGTAGATAACAGTATTTAAGACAAAGTATAGACTATTTAAATATAAAGTTATACCTTTTGAATTAATAAATGCACTAGCAACTTTTTAATTAGTTATTAATAACGTATTTTATAAATACCTTAAAATCTTTGTTATAGCCTACTTAGACAACGTACTAGTGTACTCTAAGAAAATGTTTAAAGAACATGTAAAGTATATTAAAAAAGTGCTTTGAAAGCTTAAAAATTAAAAGCTGTACTTATAGCTAGGAAAGTACATATGCTATATTAAAGAAACAGAATTCTTAGGCTTTATAATATTTATAAAGGAAGTAAAGATAAATTTAAAGAAAATCGCAGCTTTATAAAAATAGCTAACACCTAAAATAGTTAAAGACGTGCAGTCTTTCTTAGAATTTGCTAACTACTATTAGAAGTTTATTAAGAATTACTTAAAAATTACTATACCCCTCTTAAAGATTACACAGAAAGAAATAAGATTTACTTAAAATAAAAAATAAGAAAAAGCGTTTAATAGAGTTAAATAAATTTTTCTTAAAGCACCTGTACTAGAGATGTATAACTTAAAATAAGAAACGTAAGTTAAGACTAACGCGTTAGATTATGCACTTAGAGCTGTATTGTTATAGTAGTGCTTAGATAAAAAATAGAAACTAGTGTTCTACTATTTAAGAAAGTTCTTTAAAGCAGAACTTAATTATAACGTTTATACTAAGAAGTTACTAGGAGTAGTAAATTTTTTTAAATAGTAGGAAGTTTATTTGTTAAGACTACTAAACTAAATTAAGGTTTTTACTAATTACTAGAACTTAGCAGAGATTATAACAAGAAAGAAACTTAACTAATAATAAGTTTAATAAGCTAAGCTACTAGCTAAGTTTAACTTTAAGATAACACACTGCGCTAGAATACTTAATAAAGTAGTAGATGCTCTAAGTAGGAGATTTAACCTACGTAAGGAAAGTTATAAGAAACTATATAACGCTATATTTAAAAAAATGCTAGATAGTAGTCTATATTATAACTAGCTAGAACTAGCTAAGGTAGCTAAAGTAACTAAGCAGGTAAAAACACTACAACAGCAGTAGTAGTAGAAAGTAGCTAACTAGTAGTTTAAGCCTAAAAAAACAGCTTTAATAAACTACTATAAAATAAACAAGAGTACTAAGATTTAGTTTAAAGAAATTAAATATATATACTTTTATACATAAAATTAAGTCTTATTAAAAAACTATACAAGTCTCTAGGATATAAACATGTAGTAATTAAAGAAATAGTTAAGTAACTAGCTAAAGTATTTACAATACTACGCTTATAAGCAAAAGCGCAGAATATTTTAAGTAACTATTTAGCTTATTACTAAAATAAGCTTAAGAAACATAAGCTTTATAGCCTATTATAACCTTTATAGCTACTAACAAGACTATAAAGCAGTGTAATAATAGACTTTATAGTAAAGCTTTTAAAATTATTAGAAGTAGAATTAGCTTAACTTTGTAACACTATCCTAGTAATTATAAATTAATAAACTAAGGCAGCAAAGTTTATACTTATAAAAGAGGCTATTATAGTAGAAAGCTGTGCGTACAAAGTTACAAAAGTACTAGTATTAAAGCATAAAATACTTAAAACGTTTATTACTAATTATAATAAACTATTTATGTCTAAGTATTAAAATATATTCTTGGCAAAATTAAGCGTAAAAAAGAAGCTATTAACTAGCTTTTACTCTAAAATAAATGGCTAGATAGAATAGAAAAACTAGACACTAGAACAGTATCTAAAAATGTACGCTAATAAGCTGTAAAATAACTAGGTTAAACTTTTGCTAATAGTATAATAAGCTTATAATAGTATAAAGTTAGTAACTATAAAGCACTTACTATACTATATAAACGATAAATATAAGCTAGCTGCTTACTAAAATCTAAAAAAATATTAAAAGTATTGTAGTAGGCGTAGATAACAAAGCCTGCTTAATGCAAGAGCTACACAAAGAAGTAAGTAAAAATATAGCTTATGGAAACTTTATAATAGCTAAAGTAGCTAATAAGCAAAAAATTAAAGAACTAACTTTTTTTAAAAAAAAGTTTTCCTATTATAATAGAACTTAACAACTAAGCAACCAAGTAGAAAACTAGATAACCTCTAAGTAGAACTATTTAAAATCTTAAAAGAAATAGGCAACATAAACTATAAACTCTAATTGCTACTAAGTATATATGTTTACCTTGTTTTTTACAAAAAACTTCTAGAAGAAGCACCTCTAAATACTAAGCTAGCTACTAACATAGAGCTTAAAGATAATAAGTACAAGGTTAAAGAAATTAAGAACTTATAAGAAATTAGTTGTTAGTAGAAATACTTAGTTAAGTAGCAAGAATAGCTAGAAAGCTAAAATACTTAAAAACTAAAAGAAAATTTAACAAACTATAAGTTATAGGTACTTAAGTACTATTAAAAATATTTAGAGAAAAAAGGACTAAGTTCTTAAGAGAAAAAAAGTAATTAGAAAAAGAATTAAAAGAAGTATTAGCTTATAACTAGCCTAAGTTAGTAAATAGTTTAGGTAGCAATAGTTTAGTTGTTAGAAAGTCTATACTAAAGGTAGGATTCTCTTTAGCTTACTTCTTTGCGCAATCCTAAAGACTTAAAATTATATAATTATAATTAGCGTAAAAGCGCTCTAAAGCTTTAGTCTTAGCAACTTCTAAGCAAAGCTAAGCAACCTCTGCTTTAGCACAAAAAAGCGCTAGTTGCTTTTTACGCTTTTTAGCCTCTACCTTTTCTTACTCCTCTTTAGAAATAAAAAGACTACACTCTGCCTTTACAGAAATACAACTCGCACAACAACTAGTTGCAGTATTTATAAAATAACAAAAATTCTTCTCTTTATAGCGCTTATAACAAAACGTTATCTCTTTCCCCTGCTAGCAGATGCAATTAGCCTAGGCCTAACGCTGTTAAGTTAAGTTAGTTAAATAGACACAATAGGACGATAGAATCTTAAGTATAGTTAGGAAGACGTAGAGGGAAACAAGCGTATAACACAATAGGCATACTAAGACTTTATATACAGCTAGCAATTTAACACGCAGCATAAAAGAACTATATTCTAAGGTATTAGGACAATACGCTTAAAAGGGGGGATAATGTTATAAGTAACAGGAAGGATTCTCTCCTTAACGTATAAGCAAGGGTTAAAAGTTAACTAGCTGCAACGTTAGAAGGTAATAATCTGCGCAGGGCGCCAATTACGTAATTACTATCCTACTAAGGCTAGCTATCTAGGATAGCTGTGTATAAAAGGATAGCAGCGCTATTACAAACATCTTTCTAGGAAGAAATGTACAGGATAGCAGAACAAAGGCAATAAGTATAAGAATGTGTTAGATCTTATTATTACACTTGTTGTATTTAACTTCAATAGTTTATCTCTTACACAAATTATTAACTAGTTATTCTATCTTTTATAAAATTAGTATTATTTACTTTTTAGTTAACATTAATAACTCTTTTCTACTTAAAATTATTCCTACAATACCTCACGGACTACCCTATACATTAGACTCGCCCTAACCCAGACCGAGTCTAGACAAGTGTATACCAACCCCGTGTAACATAGTGCTTAATTAGGTAGGCCCTTAGTAGCTGCTAGCTATAAGAGTTATAAATAAAATACTAGAAATATACTATTGCAAATTATTTCTGCAGGTAAGTCTAGTTTGTAGGCGCGTTTTTTATAGATAACTCTTATTACTAAGTAAGAGCTAGCTTAGTAGTCTATAAGCTTATTTAATTACTATAAAGTACTTTAGTTTATTATTAAAATGTAAACTTAATTTCTAATATTGTATAGCAGCATAGTGTAATATATTATATTAGCTTAAGTTGCTTACTCTTGCTAGGCCTATTAAAGCTGCTTCTTTGGATGTATAACTGAATTTGTTTATAAGTTTATTATTTCTTTTACCTAGATAGCCTAGTTATAGGCTAAACGTAGCAAATTAGCATTTATGTTCTTATAAAGGTGAATACTGTTGTAAAAGTAATACTTCAAGTTAGCAAAGAATAGAGTTATACCTGTACTAGAGTTAACAGTATTATTAGCTTAGAATTTAGTAATATATAGCTATAAAGCCTAGTTGTCTTACGCGTAGTTAACATATTAGCGTAAGTATATTTCTAGTAACTAATTTGCTTATTCTATTTATTTCTCTGTCTCTAGGTAGTAGGCTGTAGATAGAATACACTTAATATTTAGCTACTAGGAAATATTCTTCTAGAACAAGACGATAAAATTAGTGCTATAATTAGATATAAAGCTAATAGGTAAGCTATAATACTTAAATATATTTATAAAATATTAAAAGGCTTCTACTGCAGCACGTCTATAAGTTAGGTAGAACTAGCGTTTCTTAGTAAAGTAATTTGTAATAACTAATATGTTGTAAAACTCCCTACTATTTATTCTAGAAGAGAGAAGATTTTGTATAAAATTTACAGTAAGGTCTAACTACTATTAGTATAGAAGAGGCAGTAGTTGCAGATAGCTATATTTACTATTATATAGTAACTTTGTTTATTTATATACACTACAGATGTTATAGTATTCTGTAATAAACTCACTTATTTTAGGCTAGTAGTAATAATTACATATTAGAAAAAGAGTAGATTAAGGTTTTTTGTAACCTGTAATTTTGTAGTTATAATAGAAATCAAAATTTTAGCGCTGGAGTTGTGTATTTATAGAGATATAAAGTCTAGTCTTCTTAATAAATAAGTAATGGCTTAGGTTTATTTTTAAAAAAGTAATATTTATAGTACTAAAAAAGTATCTGTACTTATAAAACTATTTAGATACCCTAGTCTTGTATAAGTTAATTACTAAAAAAGCCTTTTTAGCTATTTTATTACTAGCGTAACCTTTTTTTAGTAGCTTTTTTATAAGTGAAGAGTCTTGTTTATTAGTAGGCAAAGTTAGATTCGTGTTACTTTTTAGTAAAAGTAATTTCTTAAAGTTAGCGTTGTCATTATAAGTAAACGTAGTCTTTAGTATATGTTGTTATTTTAGTGTAATAGTATTTATATTTTCGCTAGCTAAAGTAAAAGCTTATAAAGCTGTTGTAATAGTAAGCTTTATACTAAAAGATAATACTTTTAAACTTAAGAATACTGTGTTTAGCGCGTGTTAAGAGTTTTCTAGATTTAATAAAATATTTTGTAGTCTTTAGCTAAAGATATTTAATTTGCTATTATTAGTTCTAGGGATATTTATTTTTAAGGTGTTAAAGGCGGTGGTTGTTGTTGTAGTCAAAATGGGGTTTCCAAAAAAAGTGAAAAGCAGCTACCCTTTACTAATTAGTCGCAAAAGTCAAAAAAAAAATTGTGTGTAGTTAACGAGATTCAAACGGTGGGTGGATAAGGTCTACGCGCTAAGCGCTCGGAGCAGAAAAGCTTAGACTACTAAGCGAAAATTAAGGTTAAAAAAATTTACTGAAGGTACTAAAAAACAACACTAATTGAAACGTGTTTAACGGCAATTGCTAGCCTATAGCTGGCAACAAGATTGCGATAGAGATAGAGGAGGAGGGTAAGGACATATACGTTACTGCAGCAGGAGCCTGTAATACTTCTTTATAAAAGCTTCCTGCCTGCTACTTCTTACCTTTAGGGTTTTCTACACTACACGGTACCGCATATAAATAACTTGCATATAAATACTGTAAAAGGCTAGTTTAGCTAGTACACTATATACACTGCGCATGTTAATAGTCTAGGTGTAGTAAAAGTATATTACTTTAGCAATTTCCTCCTGCGTAAATATAACTTTAGTAAAGAGACTTAGGAGTGGCTTTGCGAGGAGCAAAGGCGTGTTAAAACAGCTATTAAGTAGCTAGGACAAACTAATAAGCAAGAAGATTTTGTAAGTTGCTTCTAGGGATAGGAGAGCTGTGCATAGATAGTAATACTGTTGTTGTTTATTTACATCTAAGAATAGGCACTAAACGCCGCGACCGCAACACTGCTGGGATAGCAACAGGACAATAGAAGTTGCGGTCAGCGGTAAATAGTTAGCAGTAAATAGTTATTAGTTAAGAGGGTTAGTTGGAGGGATATCGCGCATTTTCGTTTCTGTCTAAACATGCGACACACTAATTGCGTGCCGGCAATGCTAAACAAGGGGGCATGAGCCCGGATACCTGTTGTTAGCAATAAATCTTTTTTTACTAAAAGGATGTCTACAAAATGTGTAGTCACATCAAAAGGTTATCTTAAGAGGCCGAAGCCAGTTCTAGGGATATAAATAATTTTAAAGTTAAACTGAAATAAAAAAAGTAATTATTAAGCTTAACGTCTAGTAAGCGTCTTGTTTAATAGAAATATTTTTAAGTCTTTGTAGTTTAAGACAATATAAATAAAATAACTAGATTTTATAAGTTTAGGTTGTTATATTTTTATGACTTAGATAATTTTTATAAGTTCTAAATAAAAAAGTAATAAATAAGTAGTTTTAAATAAATTTTTGATTAAATTCTGTGTAGCTTAAGAAAGCAAGTAGTTCTTTTATACATTGAAGTGTTTTCTTTTTATAAGCTATAAAGACTTTAGCTAAGTCTATTTTAAGACTCTTATTAGTAATATTATACTTTGAAATTTAATACTAGTTTTGTAGAATTTACAATTTTTAAGGTTAATATAAAATCTTTTAGCCTTTAGCTAGGCTAGAACTAGCTTAACTTGCTTAATGTATTCTTTTTTTGTTTATAAGAAAACTAGAATGCTATTTAAATATATAGTGTAGAACTAATTAAAGTATTTAAAAAGTACGCTATTAATAGCGCGCTAAAAGAAAGCTATTACATTATATTATCTAAATAGTATAACTTTATACTTATATATGCCTTACTAAGTAGTAAATGTAGTAAGCTATTTGGAGCCTAGCTTGATCTAAATTTAATAAAATACGTAAATAATATTAAACTAAAAAAAAATAGTAGCGTTATTAGGTCTAGCTAATATTCTATAAAATAAATAAATTAAATAGTAATTTTTATATATAGCAGACACCTTTTTAGTAAAAAAAGATTTATTGCTAACAACAGGTATCTAGGCTTATGCCCCCTTGTTTAGCATTGCTGGCACGCAATTGGTGTGTCGCATGTTTAAACAGAAATAAAAATGCGCGATATCTCTCCAACTAACCCTCTTAACTAATAACTATTTACTGCTAACTATTTACTACTGACCGCAACTTCTATCGTCCTGTCGCCATCCCGGCGGTGTTGCGGTCGCGGCGTTTAGTGCCTATTCTTAGATGTGAATAAACGACAACAGCATTACCATCTATGCACGGCTCTCCTATCCCTAGAGGCGACTTACAAAATCCTCCTACTCGTTGGTTTGTCCTAGCTGCTTAATAGCTGTTTTAACACGCCTTTGCTCCTCGCGAAGCCACTCCTAAGTCTCTTTGCTAAGGTTGTTGTACTAGCTAAACTAGCCTTTTACAGTCCTTGTTGTGACCTTAACATCTATAACACTAGACGCATTAAAGATGTCTTAACTACAGTCACATTCTGACCTCTGCACTAACTCGACTACCACAGGGACTATCGCTACTAGCTCCTTTTCAACTGACGGAGGTGGCCGCTTAACGACGGTAAACGCCGGCTTCGTGATCTACTACTATAGCTTCTAGTATAGTGACTTGGTAAGGTCTAACTTTACTTAATGTGAGCTATTAGTCTTTGTGTTAAAGGGGGAGAAGAACAGTCTGAGCATTGTATTGTTTGTATGTGAGTTAGAGGGTAGCTGCTTTTCACTTTTTTTGGAAACCCCATTTTGACTACAACAACAACCACCACCTTTGACACCTTAAAAATAAATATATAGCTTAATTAAGGTTATAAAAGTCTACGTAAACGAAAATATTTCTATTTAGCTTAGCTATAATTAAAAATAAGTCTTACGCTAGTAAGTTATATTATCTAATAAATCTGCGTTCTTCTATTTTGTAAACGTAGGTAGTAATAGCCTCCTCTTATTAGCCTAAAAATAGTTAAGAATAATAATTTAAAATTTTTGCGCCTAGAGTTAGTTTAATTTTATAGTTATATTCTAAGTAATCTAGCAATTAAGATGCTACTTTTTTATTAAATACTAAAATATAAGTAGCGTATTTTGCATATCATTTTATTGTAAGAATATTCTTAAATGTAATTTCTTTTAGTTTATTTGTTAATTTTGTAATGTTTTTATTTACAGCTACTTATTAAAACTAGGCAAGTTATTTGCTATATATAGTAATAAAGTCAAAGTTAGAGTTCTATTTCTTTATATACATCTAAGTAGCATTAAAGAAAACTATTATAATTTTAACTAATAGTTTGTAAGTAGGCTTAGGTAGAGAAGTAGGCACTTTTTTTTTAACTTTACTAAGAGAAACTTATTTTATTTAAGAATAATAGTAGAAGAGTGTATATTCTATGCCTAAGACGCTAACTTCTATAAGCTTTAGTTTAGAATTTTATCTAGCAGTACTACTCAAGTAAGAGTTAGCAGGAGTTTACGTTACTAAACCTTAATTATTAGTATAGATGTATTTAAAATGTTTATCTTTTATTTATTTATACTTATTATAAACTACATTTAGCACAGTTTCTTTAAGCTTATAGTTTAGTTAATAGTACTAATTAGAGAACTTAATTATGCTTTTATAGTAATTAAGCTTAGGCTACTAGAGTTTGCGCCACTTAAATCTAAGTACAAAATTAAAATCTACGCAGGTTTTTACTATATAAGCTATTTTTATTAAATATAGATATATATCTTAAGAGAGAACTTAATACAGTAAGTTATTAGTTCTATAGCTTTTTTATTATAGCCTTTATCAAGATTTAGTTAGATAAATAGAATTAGTTGAAAAGTATAAGTTTAATCTAAAAATCATTGTAGCATAAAGTTACTATTTACGCTATTATAACTTAGTATTTTATAGCTATAGAGAACTATGCAATTGCAACTAATATATATAATAATAATAAATTGTATAAAGTTTTTTTTTTAAAATAAGTTTTTTGTTTAATTTTAAACTTTTCAAAGTAAAATATTAAACTTAAAGTTTATTATACTTATAAAAGAATTAGCTAAAGATTTTTGCTATAGCTATTAGTATTCTTTAAAGGTTAGTTTGTTTTTTAAAGTCTTTAGTTTTCTAATTTATTAAAGTTAAAGACCTTTTTAGTCTAGTATTCTTCCTTAAGTTTTAAGTTAAATTTATCTTCTATGTATATATAGACGTAACATTAATAAATAGTTTCTACCTTAAGAGGAGCTAGCTTCTTAAGGTAGTCTTAAGCTATGTATTTAAGATTTTTATTATAAAAATAGTTTTTGTTATTAGAAAGAAGCTTAAGAAATTAAGGCTTTTTAAATAATATCCTGCTTTACTTAAAACAGCCTATACTACAAAGTGTTAACGTACTCTTAAACCTAGGATCTGCTAAAAAGGTAATATTTAAACTAGTATTAAGTTTATTATAGTTATGCTAGGCCTATCAAGCTAGATAGCTGTTTAGCTAAGTTACGTTGTAGTTATTAATATATAACAAGATATTAAGTAGAAGTTTAGAGAATATAATTACGTCTTATAAACAATAATTTAATATATTTAAGCTAGCTATATATTGTTTAGAAGGTTATATATAAGCTTATTACTTTATAAAGAGTATAAAATTTTAAGTTTATGATTAACAAAGTAAAACTTAGCTTCAAAGTATACTTAGGCTTCTTAGTTAGACTTTATGGTCTTTTAAATATAAAAGTATAGTAGCGTATTTATAGTTGCTTTATTTATAGCATAAGAATTTAAGTTACTATAGATCTTCAAAAGTGCTATAAAACGTTCTATTTTTATTTTGTATTAGCAACTAACGACAGTATTTTTTCTAAACAAAGTGTCTCTAGCAGCTTTAAAAGTATAAGTAAAGAGAGACTAAACGCGCTAGGCTAAAGACTTTAAATAATTGTCTTTAGTACGCTATTAGATAAAAAGAAATCAAATAAAGTTATAAAGTGCTTTTCTGCTTTTCTTAAAAGTACGTAGCTTTATAGTATTATAATTGTTAGTGTTCATAAATTATAGTATTATATTAAGTATACGCTTAAGCTTCTGGAGCTTATATAAAATAAATGCTATATAACCTTTAACTATAATAAATATATTATTATTTTAGTAAGTTGTAAAAGGTAGTATAACTAGGAACTAAAGTTATTTAGGCGTGCTTACAATTAAAAGTTATAATGATTCAAAATAGTAATAAGTTTATTTGTAGTAACTTAATTTACAGATATAAAAACTGTAGAGCGTAGAAGTAAAATATTTGAGTTACTAGTTTATTCTGCATTTAGTAGTGCGTTGTATTAAGTTATATATAACTAGTTTTAGACATTTGTAAGTTAAATATTAATAGCTAGAAACTAGTTCTTTTCTACTTATTTCATTATATACTACTTTATTTTAAATAAGTTACATATTTATAAAGTATTTATATTAAACTTAAGCCTTTTTTTATGCGTTTAGCTTGTCCTTTACTATAGCTACTATAGTAAGGTAAAATCTAGCTACTATACTAGCAAATTTATTATAAGAAAGTTTATAAAAGTTAATTAGTATTATAGTTATAAGTAGTTTGGAAAAGTAAGTATTATAAAAAAGTTGTAAGTTTACTGACTTGTTTTGTTCTACTCGCTTAATAACTTAACGTATATAATTTCTATTTTAGTATTTTTAATACAGCGGCTAGAGCGCGTTTAGTTCTTTTAGTAGTAATACGTTATTTAGTTAAAAAAAGTTAGTAGTACTAATAACTAGTTCGTCTGCGCGTTTAAAGGTGCTTAGTATAAAAAAAACGTGTTAAAATTTAGTCTATTTAATATAGCTTAACGTGGTTCACAAGCGAGCGAGCGCACCAAGCGAGCGAGCGTATTCTTACTAACGCGTTAACGTCGACACAAAAACGTAAGAAGCCTTAATAACACAACGCCTAATCTACTTGTACTTAAGTAGATTTACAGCTTGCTCTTTTTAATCTTAATTCTTAACGCGTTTAAAGTAGCTATTATACTGCCTAAATTTATAATTTTCTTAAATCTACTTTTAAGTATTAACGCGCTAGGAGATATTTTTAACGCAACTATAAAATAAACTTAAAGCGCCTAAATAAGTAAGAAAATAAAAGCTATAGTTAAGCATATTTTTATAAAGTTTATATAAGAATTTACACCTATAAAGCTTAATACTTAAGTAATAGCTAATAAACTGTTTAATAAGCGCACTAGAAACTTTATTAATAAAAACTAAGTTAATAACTTTATTAAGTAGACTTTTAAGCTCTATACGCGCTAGAGCTGTTTTTATAATTACTAGCAAGCTGCCTATAAGGACTTAGTAGCTATTTAGCGCTAGTTTAACTTAGTCTAAGTAATAAAGTAGAAGTAAAGTATTATAAATAATAATATTTACAACTTTAATAAAACTAGCTTTATAATAAGTAAGATTTGATTATAGTTAGTTATTATAGGCTTAGAAGAATATAGCAAAAAAAAGTAAAGATAGCTAAGTAACTATAAGTAAGTTACTATAATTTAAAGCGTAAGTGCATTAAGTTACTAAATACTACTTTTTATAATTTTTATAAGTAAAGTACTTATTAATATTTAGTTTAAAAATCTACTTACTAACTAAGTTTTTTAAGTTAGTTTTAATAGCTAAATAAATAATTAGCTTACTTTTACCTAGTTAAAGTATTTTAATATTTATACAAAGAGCTATACTATATGTAAGTATTAATTACTTATTATTAATAGCTATAAAAGCTACTACTTTATTTATTTTGAAAATTTTTATAATAAATTTTTTTTTTATATGCTTACGCACTTATTTTACTTATTATAGCCTTTTAATATTACTTACTTTCTACTGTTAAAGTGCAAGTATAGTAACACTGTTTAAAGCTTAATATATAACTACACTAACTATATTAGCAAGAAGACTTTTCTACTAGCCTTTAAGACTACTTTTAAGTAGTTTATTATAAAAAAACAATTTAAGCTATCTTTAAAGGCGCTATTCTAGTCTTATATAACTTATAGGCAGTGCTATTAAAGCTTAATATAGTAGTATAGATATTAAAATAATTACTATAATAAGTAGCTACTTAGAAAGTATAAACACGGCGTAATATATATAAAGTTAAGGCTTAAAGTACTCTTATTTAATAGAAAGTAAAAAACTACTATAAGTTTTTTATAATTTACTTAATAAGCAAGTAACGCAGCTAAGTAAAAAGGCTTAGTAAGTAGTATATAAAATAATACTTATAATAAAAAAAATAAACAGCTTTTAAAAAGCTCTAGGTAATAGTAAAAGTGCGTCTAAAAGGGTGTAAGAAGAGAGGCGGTGCAGGCGTTGTAAGCAGACTAGACACAACGCTTATACCTGCGCAGTTAAGATAGATAGTGTAAGTAATAATAGCAGTTTTAATAATTAATTTAGTATATTGTAATAGTTTATTAACTGTAATAAAAGTGCGTAATATCGTGTTAACGTTAACGCGTTAGTAAAGATACGCTCGCTTGCTTAGTGCGCTCGCTCGCTTGTGAACCACGTTAATGTCTATTATTCTTGTTTATAGTAGTTGCTTAGCATAGAAAGAGAAAATTTGAAGTTATATTAAATGTTATCTTTCTAGATATCTTTCTTAATGAGCAGACAATGGTAACTTTATTAGTTTTTATATTAATGTAATATAAAGGTTCGCTAAAGAGCGCGCTTAAATTAAATTTAGCAGTTAGTAGTAGTTTCTCTATATTAGTGGTAGGATTAGTATTAGCTTAAAAATTTATAATAGAAGTAGGGTTTTAGAAGGTAGCTTAACATATTAAGCGTATTATTTGTCTATTTATTAGTTTAGATTAACAGCGTCGCGGTGTATATAGCGTTAATAGTTAGTAATAGATATTCTCTTTATCATTTAAATTAGCTATATTTTAGTTTAGTTAGGATTAAAGAAGAGTATACTTATAATCAAGTAAAGATAATCTATTTAAGTACACAGTAGAAAGAAAAATTAATATTTAGTATATAGAATTTTAAACTATACATTAAGTAGCGTAATTTTAGGCAAAAACTAAGATTTCTTATCTTTATAATGTACTATTTTGCTAATTTATTAATTATGTGCTTAATCAGTACGTAAAAACCTTATAGTTAATAAGATTTTTTGCTCTTATAGCGTAATTTTTCTAGAATTTTTATTACTATAAAAAAAAATTATTTACTAGATATATGCGTAAAAAAGGTTTAAAATAGAAATAAAAAACATGTTTTAAATAATGTAAAACCTGTTCTAAATAAAAAAAAATTTATAAGTATTGTAAGTAAAGTAATAGCTATAATACTTTAAGCTGTTAAGTAGTAAAGGCTGTTTTATAGCTAGCTATTAACTGCGTAGATAGGGTCTAAATTTTACCTACGCTAGTAGTTCAGGCTCCGTAAAAATATTAATAATTTAGAAATTTTAGTAGCAACTTACTATTTAAAAGCGCTAGACTTAGCTAAAATCTAGCTACTAAAGCTATAGTTCTATACAATAACTAAAAATAAGTAAGAAATACTTATTTTAGTTTAGGCTAGAAGCCTGCAGCAAGCTTTTTGCTTATAAGTTTACTATTATATAAAGCAGACTTTACGCATAGAAGAAAGGCTAGTAAAAAAATAGCTTGTATTTAGAGTAGAGAATAATAGATATAGACTTAGAAGAGGCTAAGTGGGGCTAGTGCTAGCGTGTTGGGCGCTAAGCCTAGTGCTACGCCCAGCTAGTACTAGTGCTTGCCAAGTAGTAAGGCAGGCCTCTATTTCTAGCTACATACTTTAAAGCTAGCTATAAAGTATGTAGTAGTACGTAGATAGAGGCTATATCCTTACAGCAGGGTTGTACAGCTGTTTCTAGAATTATTAGAACTACTAGAGAACATTATTGTAGTAACTTAGGTAACCTTTTGATGTGACCACACATTTTGTAGACACCTTTTTGGTAAAAAAAGATTTATTGCTAACAACAGGTATCTAGGCTTATGCCCTCTTGTTTAGCATTGCCGGCACGCAATTAGTGTGTCGCATGTTTAGATAGAAACGAAGATGTGCAATATCTCTCTAACTAACCCTCTTAACTAATAACTATATACTGCTAACTATCTACTGCTAACTATTTACTGCTAACTGCAACTTCTATTATCTTGTTGCTATTTTAGTAGTGTTGTAGTTGCGGCGTTTAGTGCCTATTCTTACATATAAATAAATAATAATAGCATTACTATTTATGCTCAGCTTTTCTATCTCTAGAGGCAACTTATAAAATTCTTCTACTTGTTAAGTTGTTTTAGCTACTTAATAGCTATTTTAATACGCCTTTACTTTTTATAAAGCTACTTTTAAGTTTCTTTACTAAAGTTATATTTGCGTAAGAAGAGATTGCTAAAGTAATATACTTTTACTATACTTAAACTATTAATATACATAGTATATATAGTATACTAGCTAAACTAGCCTTTAACAGTTCTTATTATAACCTTAACATCTATAATACTATACATATTAATGCTACTTAATAATAGTAAACGCTAGCTTTGTAATTTACTACTATAGCTTCTAGTATAGTAACTTAGTAAAGTCTAACTTTACTTAATCTAAGCTATTAGTCTTTATATTAAAAGGGGAGAAAAATATTTTAAGTATTATATTGTTTGTATGTAAGTTGTTTGTATGTAGTACTATGTAGTGTAAGAAATTCTAAAGGTAAGAAGTAGTAGGTAAGGAGCTTTTATAAAGAAGTATTATAGGCTTCTACTATAGTAATATATATATTTTTACTTTTTTTTTTATCTTTATTGCAATCTTGTTGCTAGCTATAAGCTAGCTATTGCTATTAAATACGTTTTAATTAGTGTTGTTTTTATAGTAGAGGGTAGCTGCTTTTCACTTTTTTTAGAAACCCCATTTTAACTACAACAACAACCACCACCTTTGACACCTTAAAAATAAAATATTATTATTATTATTATTATCATTATGCCTTACGCTAAGCTATACGTGCGCTACGCGTTGCGTAGTGCGCTAGGACTATATAAAGCTCTTTACAAGTAACTAAAGTCTTAGTAACCTAGAGAGTGTGTTGTATATATAAGATACTATCCTTAGAGGCCTAAGGCGCTCTTAGGCATTAGGCCTAGGCGCCTGTTAGCTTACGCGCTAGGCTTGCGCTAGTAAACTGCATTTTAAAGTTTTTACACTAAGCTTAGAATTTTACTTCTAAGCTTTACAAGATACGTAGCAAACTTAGAGGTAATCTCTCTAAGTTTTATAGTAGCCTTTTTAAGTTAGGACTATAGCTTTTGTATATATAGCGCGTTTTAGACGTAGATAGAAAGGCAGAATTAACCATCTAGTCCTCCTAAGCTACCGTTACTAGCTCCTTGTTCTCTACACATAATACTGGTATTAGATTTTTTATACAGAGGGGTGACAAAAAAAAATAATCAAAAAAGTTACTATTTTTGAAGCTTTATAATTCTAAAAGTAGAAGAGCTATACAATAAAGAGTTAGTGATTTAAAAAGCCAAGAACTTCTTCTTTAAGTTACACTGCTTAGTAAGCTGCTTAATCAGCACGGCCGCCTCTGCAATTTCGCCCAAATCATAAGAGAAAAAAGATTAAAATGAATTTCCGTATTACTTTTTTTTATTTTTAAGGTGTCAAAGGTGGTGGTTGTTGTTGTAGTCAAAATGGGGTTTCCAAAAAAGTAAAAAGCAGTTACCCTCTACTAATTAGTCGCAAAAGTTAAAAAAAAAAGATTATGTGTAGTTATTAAGATTCACACAGTAGGTGGTAAGCAATAATACCTGCAGGTATCCTCGCAGGTAAGGAGCCCCTTATAAGCACAATTGCAGGTGGGCAAGCTAACAATAAGCGAGTTGGCGGACCCAGTCAACACGCAACCATCCGTGACAGAGCCTCCCCCTCTAGTCTAGCGTCCTGACAGCCTCAAATTAACTCTCCAGACTGTATAAAGATAGTTTAGTAAAGAGCGCGTGTTACTCGCGGTTTAGGTGCTCTTAAGACGCGTGTTACCCGCAGTTTAGGCGCGTAACAAGCTTTAGGCTTAAGTCTTCGTAGCGTTGTTGTAGTAACCCTTAAATTTGTTGTTTGTTTCTCAAAATTTTTAGAGGTGAAGGTAAGAGTGTATAATTGTTGTAGGTAGTCTATGCGAGGTAATATTTGCTGCAGTAATAAAGAAATTTTCTAGTATATCCTTTGTAATCCTCGTCTAGATTAACACATTTAACACGCAACTCTAACGCACACACCACGCAACTAAACAATAAGCTCTAATCTTTATTATAGTCTACTATCCTAATTCTAAGTACATCAAGAAATCCTACCTACAAGATGCTTAGCCGTACAAGTTCAGCGTGCTTAAAAAAGCTGTTAATCTTGTTACTTTGCATGCGACCTACCTGCGTTGCGCATAGAACATCGCTAAGCAAAAGAAGATTTGTAGAAAGACTAAGCATTGTTGTTGCGACTATTGTGCTAAGGGCAACTGTAGTAGTTGTACTAAAGTAAGTCTTTTTTATTTTGTTAACTGCGCCTTTGCTAATCTAAACAAGTTCTTAAAGCGCTTAATAGGCGTTTAAATTGTCTATACTAACTTTGCTCCCGTTTTAATACCGCGGTTACTAATGCTGATGTTCTAAGGACTGACCCCGCCGTTATCGCTGCCGGCGTCAAGCTTGTGCAATGCCAGCGCTAATTTTACCTTAAGCTTTCTAACTGCCGCCGCGTTGCTGCGCACACCAGTACTCCTTTGGGAGTTCCTACTTAGGTGCTAACAACCTCACCTTACTACTTGAGCTTGATTTTAGTGGAGTAGCGCTGTATGGCGGCTGCTCTTAAATTGATTGCTAGTCATGCGGCTAGGATTGCTGGTCCTGCTAGTAATGATGAGGATGATAATGAAAGCTTAGGTAACGATGACGTGCCGCTTCTTGGGCGCGCCCCGGGCGCAGGTGGCGCGCATAATGGTAGTGCCGGAAGTGGTGGTGATGATATAGGTGGTGATGATAAGGTTCGTGCTGGTGGTAAGGAGATTTTTAATAATAAGTAGAGGTGATTATTTTTGTACTTGTAGTTTTGTTTGTTTAGATACCTGATTTGCGCCCTAGGTGCGCGACAACGATGTTTAGTATGTTCTTTTAGCACGCTTAGGACGTGATGATCTTTGCTCGTGCTTATATTCCTTAATTAGTTCTTCTATATCCTCAAACTGCGATGCTAGAGTCTAGGTATCTTATAATTTGTTATAGCCTTTCTATTGTAGCTAATACTCTAGCTGGCTATTCTTAATTTATTTCCCTAATATCCTTTTAACCTCCTAGATCTCTTTACCCTTAGGGCTAATTTCTAGTGCCTAAGTATTGTCTTCTTAACTACTGCGTAATTTCTATTGTTCTAGTAAGGAGACGTGGAAGACATTGTAAATGCAATAGTAAAGTAGTAGTTGTAGTTAGTAAGCCTGCGTTCTAACTACTCCTTGCACTTAGAATAGTTCTATAAACTTGCTAGAAAGCTTCTTGCTAAGTTAGTAGGCTAGGTTAATATTTTTTATGCTAAGGCGAACTAAGTTTTCTTAGCAGAAGATCTTTAGTTTGTGTTTTTTATTATAGTATTAGCGTTAATATTCTTGTGCTGTTAAAAGGTGTTCTCTAGCTGTCGCACGTGCGTTATGCATACGCTACACTCTGTTTACAGCATCTAGTACCTCCCCTTCTAGCCTGCTGTCTTTAGAAGGCAACGTAAGTAATAAATGCTTACTATATACTACGTAAAAAGGTATTGTCTTTGTTAATTTGTAAATAGAGTTGTTGTATGCGAATTGTGCAGTTAGTAAAAGTAACACCTAATTGTCCTATTTCTCTAAGGCAAATGTCCTTAGGTATTGCTCTATTGTCTAGTTCTAGCATTTAGTTTGCCTGTCTGTCTACAGGTAGAAGGCTATGCTTAGCCTGCACTTTACCTGTAATTAGTAGCATATTTCTATTTAAAATGCAGATGTAAAGATTAAACCGCAATTAGATATAATGCCCTTTTAAATTCTGTATTTTAAAATAATATGTTTAAAATAGGATTCCGCAAACTGTTTTGCATCCTACGTTTTTAATGCAAGTATGTAGATTGCTATCTTTAAAAAGTAGTTAACAATTACAAAAATCACATTAAACACGCATCCTAAACTATTGTTCTTTGCTAGTAGCAGCCTTGTTACAAAATTAAGGCTTACTTCCTTAAATATCTTATTAGGAACTAGTAATAGTAATAACTAACTGTATTTACTGTGTCTTAGAGCCTTACTCCTTTAGCATACTGCACAATACGTAATCCTAAACATTATAGCCTAGCTCTAGCTAGTAATATAGCCTGCTAATAAGCTTATAAGTCCTACGTGCGCTAAAATAACCCGCCGTGCGCGTATTATAATTGTGTAATAAAATCTCCTACCTAATAGCTTGTTCTAGTAGAACGTAAATTCTGCTTTTATATTTTAGGACTTCTTTATTGTTAACGCGCTATACTTACGCGCTGCTACTATTTTAAGTGCGTACCGCTTACATAGAGTCTATAACCCGCTGCAAGGCAAAGGCGTCCCTTTATTATAACTAGCGCAGTTTATTTATTAGAGCTTCTAACTCTACTATCACAGGTTCGCTACTAACTAATACTCTAGCTAGAGAACGTAGTACGCATGGTGTGCACTCTATAGCACCAGCAGTTCAGATACCCTCCGTTCTGCAAATGTTAGCTACATGCGTCTCACATGCGCTTTTCTAGCTATGCTAAGTTATAAAACCTTCTGTTTTACTATGCTTTACCCTTGCTAGAAGTTTGTTTTGCAGTGTAGGCAACAATTAAGTTAACAACAGGTTCTCCTGTTTGTAATCTGCTCTTCTTAATAGTCCGTCCGCAGGGTTTGTACGCCCTAGGCAGTATTTAACTTTAAAATTAAAAGCCCTTAAATACAGAGCCTAGCGTGCTTAACGCTAGTTCAGCTTCTGTATAGCGCGTAAAGAGCGCAGGTTATTATAATTAGTTAACACCTAAATAGTGTGTTAAGCGCCCTCTAGGTAGTGCTGCCATTTCTTAAAGCTTTGTACAATAGCTAAAAGTTTAAAGTCGTACACTTTATAGTTTAGCTTAGCGTTTTGCAGTTTTTGTAAGTAAAACGCAACAGAATACTACTTTTTATCCTTAAATAATTAAGACAATATACTTAATATAGCAAAAGTTAAAGCATCTATCTTAACACAAATTATACGTGTATTTTTAAAGTAACACAGGATAGGCGTACATGTAAAGCGTTGCTTTAGCCTTGTAAAGGCAGTATGTGTATCCTCGTTCTAGTAGAACGCTTGTTTCCCTTTTAAGATATCCGTAAGAGGTGCTGTTTCTGCAGCGTAGTTCTTAATAAAACGCTAATAAAAATTTATAAATCCTAGAAAGGACTGCAGCTCCTTAATACTAGTAGGCGTAGGCTATTGCTTAATAGTAGCAACGCGCGCTAAATCTACGCGAATGCCGCTTCTTATAACAATAAATCCTAAGAAATAAACTTTGTTTAAAGCAAATATGCACTTCTTAAAATTTACGTATAACTCTGCTCTTTGTAAAGAGTTAAGTACAGCGCATACAGCACGCTAGTATAGCGCAATGTTGTTGTTGTAGGTGTAGATAAGGATATTATCTAGATAAACTACGCAAATATGCTTAAAAACTTGCTAGGGCATTTGTAAGCCTAAAAGGCATAACAAGATATTTAAAATGTCTATATTATGTCCTAAAAGCAGTCTTCCACTTATCTCCTGCCTTAATCCTTAGACAATAGTAGGCGTCTTTAAAATCTAAGGTTGTGTAGTAGCGTACGCCTAACAGGCGGTCTAGTGTCTCCCCAATTAGAGAGAGCAGGCAACAATCTTTTATTATAACAGCGTTAAGGCTTTAATAATCTACGCAGAGGCGAAGGGTTCTATCTTTCTTTAGTATAAATAGTATTAGTACACCTGCAAAGCTAGTGCTGTAGCAAATCTATCCCTTACGTAGTGCTTCCTTAATATATTTACAAAGCACTTAAAGCTTACAAGAAGAGAAAGTATAAAAAGGCCTATAAGAAGGTTCTTTGCCTTGTTAAATAAAGATTGCATAATCTAAGCTTTTTAGCTATAAAAAGGTTTTAGCAGCTTTGTTGTTAAAGACATTAGCATAATTTTGCAACGCATTAGGTATGCGCTGCACTTGCACTGCAGATACGTTTAGTACGTATGCCTCAGGCTTAATACATACGCTATTACTTTAAAGTACTCCTAGAAGGTAAGCTCTTAAATCCGTAAGTCTTGTGTTTTTTAGAAATGCCTTAGTAGCTACTAAGTTAATGTTTGCCCTTGTATATCCCCAACGCTACATCTACCTTCCGCAGTTAATATAGATGCCTTCCTAGCTTAAGAAAGGGTTGCTAAGCAGTAGTAGTGCTCTCTCTTTGTCTACTCTATATGCAGTAACTTTTGTAATGCGCTCTACGCTATTATTGTCTATTAAGCGCAGCTAGAGCTTATATACTGCGTATGTATTTTGCCTTTAAAGTCTAATCTAACTTAGGCAAGAAAGTTCTGCATCCTAAATAGGTTTTAGATCTATCTCTACAGCTGTTTTTTAACTAATAAGGCTAACATCTACTTATAGATCTAAGATAGCCTAAAGTTCTTTTTCTACTTTAGTTGCTAAACGTGCGTAACATATGCGCTGCATCTCTAGTAAAATATCTATTAGCACGCGCCTTACTAACTCTAAGTTCGCAGCAAGGCTTAACTTTTTTCTGTCTAGTTTATATTAACTAAGACCTTGTTAGGGTTACTGCTTTAGCACTCATTAGCGTAGTGTCCTTTCTTCTAGCACTTAAAGTATGTAACATTGTTGCTATTCTTACGCTTCTTAGGTGCGTCTAGTATAGTAGCTGTAGGGGAGTATTTCTTTCTTTTCTTTATAAAAGTGCTCTAGTAGGGCAGAGCATACGTAATAAGTGCTCTGCGCAAATTCTGTTTAAGTGTAGATCTAAGCGTAATAAGGTCTTCTCTAGTTGCAGGAATCTAATAGTAGTTAGTAATTGCGCGCTGTAATTTAAGCCTTAGTTTTGCAAAAAGGTGCTAGACCCTTTGTACCTTAGTATATGTTAGGAGTTAATCTTTAAGGACATCAAGATAAGTTGCAAATGATTAGACAGTTTAGTCCTTCTGCTGTATAGCGTGCGCATGCGCGGTTGCTGCTTTAAGGCTATAGTTAATAAAGTCTAAGAGCAAGTTAAGCATATATTGCTTAAAGTAGTCTTAAGTTGGCACTACTCCCTTTACTTCAAAAAAACGCTTATAGTAAGTATACTAAAGCTCTTGTAGGTCTACTCTAAGATACTGCATTGCCTAAATTACTTTATTATTATTTCTTTTAAATTCTTGTAGCAGTAGCCAAAATGCTACTTCGCAGAAACAAGTAAACTCGCAATGTTTTTTAAGAGTTTTGCCTTAGTATTTAGCTAAGTCTTTAGGTTTTAGCGCGCGTTGCACATGCGTAGTAGGTGTCGCTTTAAGTGCATTCCGCGCGCGGGATAATGTAGTCAGTAGTATTAGTATATTTAGGGTTCCTCTCTGTTTAACCCCTTCTAGTTGTGCTACTTCTTCTTTTAACTCCCGTAATTACTGCAAAAATTAAAGTTCGTCGCATTGCTTCTCTGCAGCGTTAATGCGCTCCTTAAGCGTTGTAAGTGTGCCTTAAGTGCGCTCTCTAGGCTCCTTAGGTGTGGCAGGCCTTAATAGGGTTCGAGGGGGATTAGAGAGTTTAGATGCAGCTAGGCTCTAGCTTTCAAGCAATAATACCTGCAGGTATCCTCGCAGGTGAGGAGCCCCTTATAAGCACAATTGCAGGTGGGCAAGCTAACGATAAGCGAGTTGGCGGACCCAGTCAACACGCAACCATCCGTGACAGTGGATAAGCTCTAAGAGGAAAGCTTAGACTACTAAGTAATAATTAGGGTTAAAAAAAATTGCTAAGGTGCTAAAAAACGACACTAGTTAAAACGTATCTAACAGTAATTGCTAGCCTATAGCTAGCAATAAGATTACAGTAAGATTACAATAGGATTACAACATAATACAATAGAGGAGGGAAAGAATACGTACGTACTGCAGCAGGAGCCTATAATACTTTATAAAGCTAAAGCTACTGCTTTTTACCTACTACTTCTTACTTTTTAAACAGCACTATATACAAATAATTTGCATATAATACACTATAATAGCATGTAACTTCTGCAGCAAGCATCTTTTTATTTTAGGCTCTTTTCTAAAAAAAGTATTTTTTACTACTGTCTACCTAGCACTTAATTTACTCTAACTTAAACTACTTATATAGACGCCTAAATTTATTAAGTATCTTAAAACTTAACTACCTAGCTAGACTTTTAAGTTTTTAAGAATCTTAAATAAGTTTTTTATCTACAATATTTTTATATATAAAAAGATTATTAAGCCCTAATTTAGCTAGTTGTAGAAAAAATATATAATGTCTAAAGTATTTGCTAATACTAGCGCAGTACTTAAAATTTATTACTTTAGCCTTTTCTTTTTCTTATTTATTATATAAGGGCTAAATATAGAGACTAGAACTTAGCTTAAATATCTATTGCAAGACGTTAAATTAGCAATAAAGAAAAAAAAAGTAAGAAAAAAAAAGTAGGCTTTCTATTGTCGCGTATATAGGTTAGTAAGTAAGGTGATAATAGTGTTGCTGCTTTACTTTATCTAGGAGCGCCTAGCAGTAAAGCAATAAAAATAGGCAAAATAAAGCGCGTTAAGTTAGAAGGCGATTTACGTCTTTGTCTTGCTTTTCTTTGTTTCTGTCTAAACATGCTAGAGAGACACACTAATTACGTGCTAGCAATGCTAAATAAGGGGGCATGAGCCTGGATACCTGTTGTTAGCAATAAATCTTTTTTTGCCAAAAAGGTGTCTACAAAATGTGTGGTTACATTAAAAGGCTGTCTTAAAAGGCTAAAGCCAATTACTTTTTTTTAAACGTATAAGAATCGCTAAATATTATAAATTATAAAACAAGACTAGTTAGTCTCTTTAGAGTAAGACTTTTAGAGTAGTACTATAAAAAATTACCTAGTTATAATCAAAGGCCTTTTTTTGAGATTGATGTAGATAATATTATAAAATAGCTTACTAACACTTAGTAAGCTAGCTTATAGCTTCCTTAGTAGCTTAGTATTACTATAGCTAGTGTAAAGTAGAACTATTAAATACTTTGCTATTACTTTAGCATTATAACAGTACTTAATAGTCAACTTATATTAATATAGAACTAATTCTAAGTCTAAATTTCAAAGTTTTTTAAGTTTCTACTTAGTATAATTATAATAATTATAAGGCCTCTCTTATATTTATAGGGAGCTTTTTCTTTCAATTTTTTCTAATATAGATATCTTGTTTTAGCAACTTCTACAAGATTTTTATAAAAAAATTATATTTGTTTCAATTTTTTAAGTTTTTGTTTAATTTTCTAGTAATTTCAATAAAGCATACTTTTAAAAAGATTCTTTAGTATGTTACTATTTAAGGTAATAAGCTTATATAATATATATATACTATTAACTTACTATCTAAAACAGGATAAACTATAAGCTATAAAGAAAATGCTATAGAAAAACTAAGTTAAAAAGAGTAAATAGACTTAATATGATTTAAGCTTACTAATATATTACGTAATTAGCGCTTATATACGCAACCTCTGATGGGTTTTCCAAAAAAGTGAAAAGCAGCTGCCCTCTACTAATTAGTCGCAAAAGTTAAAAAAAGATTGTGTGTAGTTAACGAAATTCGAACAGTGAGTAGATAAGGTCCACGCGCTAAGCGCTCGGAGCAGAAAAGCTTAGACTACCGAGCGAAATTAGGGTTAAAAAATTTGCTGAAGGTACCAAAAAACAACACTAATTGAAACGTGTTTCGATGGAGGTGGAGGAGGTGGAGGAGGGTAAGGACACGTACGTTACCGCAGCGGGAGCCTGCAATACTTCATAAAAGCTCCCTGCCTTAAAAGCTTTTTTATTAGCAATTTTTTCACGTTCCAAAAAAATTTATACTAAAATTCATTTTAACTTTTTTTCCATTTAATTTGAGCGAAATTGCAGGGTCAACCGTGCTGACTAAGCAGCTTACTAATCATTGTATCTCAAAGAGGCAGCTCTTGGCTTTTCAAATCACTAACTCTTTCTAGTATAGCTCTTCTACTCATAGAATTATAAAGCTTTAAAAATAATAACTTTTTTGATTTTTTTTTTGTCACCTCTCTGTAGTAAGCAATAACATTGCTTAACAGATTATGCTTATTAATCTAGTCCTTATTATTATTGTACTCTTAATAACTAGTTAACAGTCTAAGCAAGAAGGCTAAATTATTATAAACTTACTTTATTATTTTTATATATAGCTATAATATGATTAGCAAGATTATTGTTAATAGTATAGTATATATAAGACAAATAACTACTATAGTAAGTGCTACCTTAACTACTAATCTAAAAGCAATAAAAGTAGCACTTAACATATAAACTATTAAGCATCTTTTTTGTATGGCGCCTATAAGGCAGAACGTAAAAATATAATAAATTAGCAACAATCTTTAAAAAGCTAGTAAACACTTTTTTTCAAGTAGTAGTAATTTACTTTAACTTTTCAATAAGCTTTTTAATAGTTTTGCTTTTGCGCTAGCTGAATTTCTTATTTAAGCTTTTAGTTTAATTAAAACTTAAATAAAGGCTTGAAAGTAGACATAATTTAATAAGTAAGTTAATTAGTTTTAAAGCTAAGATACTAGACGTTTTGTAGTGCTTACATAGATTATTAAGTAAAAGTAACTAACTTTTATTAGTTTAAAGATTAGCTACTAGCTAAATTTTATTAATTAATAAGCTTTAACACGCATAATACTTATACTTAGCACTATTCTTATGTTACTAGCGTAGGCTTTCTAAGCAATAATTACGCTCTTAATAATAACTTTTCAAGCATTGTTTACGCTTATCATTATTAAGGATAGACTACAATAGAAAGATTAGTAGCTAATAAGGAAATGAATTATAAAATAGTAAAGCTTACTATATTAATAGTAATAAGAGTGCGTTAAAGATTAGAAAGACTTAGTAATAAATATTATAGTAAGGCTAAAGGTTTTAGAAGGGTAGTAAGCATAATTAGTATTTATATTAATTAAACATAAACTAATTACGCAATTTTTATAGTCTATCTAATATTTTAATATTATAATTAGACTAATCTACTTGCTTAATCAAAACAACATTATGATAATATAATAAAGTTAAAAATTAAGCAGTAGAACTAAGATTATAAAAAGACCTTTTAATTAATATTGATAATTTAGTAAGAATAAACTTTTTACTTATAGCTTAAATTAATAGTTTCTTACTAACCTAGGGGGTGTATTAGAGTATTAATACGCGGATTACACTGTTAATTAGGTAATCCTAGTAAGCTGTTCACGTGACGGCCCCGCTAGCGTCTATATAAACCGGCCAGATCGTCTTATATTTCTTTAGTAGTTATTAGACACTTTGTTGTAACACTTGGTTAATCAATACACTCACTCTCCATTTAGGTAATCAAGCAATTGCTCCTTCTCAGCTCCCACAATATTATAATTGTTTATTAACTGTAATAAAAGTTTATAATAACGTGTTAACGTTAACGCGCTGGTGGGGTGTAGGCTATTCGCTTGGGTCTACGTTAAGGTTTCTATGATTGTCTTCGTCAAACACACTCGTCAACCCAAATCAATCAACGCATGACGAATGCATCAAAATGATTAATATTTTATTTTTTAAAACAAAAACTTCATCCCTAGACATTGAACTCAATCCCCTCCTGTCCCTCACAGGCACTAATCCTCCCAAAATACCACAAGTGCGCATCAACATCGACGCCAAAGTCGCCTTCATTCCCCTTCAGGTTCAGCGATCCCGTCAGCACATTTACATCCGCTTCTCCAGGCTGCACATCATTCCCGCTAGCAACATAGTACTCTGGGGAGATGTGTCGGTAGCCCAGCAGCGCAGGTGGCAGTTTGGGTACGGGATCATTCTTGTGCGTGACGCGGTATGTTTCCCCTTTGCCAGTTGCAGTGATGAAGTCGCTCACACCTGCCAGACCTATCTTGGGCGCGCCATACGTGTACAGATCGATAGATGTACCTGTTGATCGTAGATAGCCAGCCGCCAGACTAGCTAGAGCGCCACCGAGAGAGTGTCCCGTGGCGACGAGTCGGTAGTTTGGATATTGTTTCCGCGCTGTGTTCAGGGCGGCTAGCACGGGTTTTTGCGCTTCTAACCAGCTGTTCCAGAAGCCGAGGGATGTGGGACATGTTGTGCATATTGTTGTAGGCGCAACGGGGAAAGCCAGGTTGGTTATCCAGTTGCGTACGCTGCGCGAGCCGCGGAAGGAGACGACGATGAGCTCGTTGGTGGTGTCGGTGGCGACGAAGCCGGTTATGTCAGATTTGATGCTGTTTTCGAATTCGCTGAGGGTTGTGGTGTTGGCAGATTCTATGCGCGCGCAGTTTCCTTGCGGGCAGGTGACTTTGGTGCCTGGGCTGTTGTTGTTGCCCAGACAGTAGGCAGCGGCTGAGTATTGGGAGAAGAACTCTAGCTGGGAGAGGATGCTCGTTGATACCGCTATGAGGTAGGGTTAGTGGAGAAAGTATAGACGGCAGTGCGAGTTTATATACCTCTATCCTGAAGTTCGACAGGCGCTGCAGTGACAGAGTGACCTGCACCGAGTAGTAAAGCTCCAAGGCGCAGGACAGAAAATGCCATCTTGAGCTGTTCGGTTGACTCGATACAGCAAGAATGTTCAGGCGAACAAACACAACCCGTAATGAGTACAGAGGAGATATACCGCACACAACCTGACCCAAAACCTACACTTGGGCGAGACGACAGCCTATATACAAAATCACCTTCACTAATGCAAGCTCTCCTTCGCCCAGCCACTGACCACTCCCGGCGGTCAAGGTAAAAGAAATAGAGTAGCGTGTCCATTTTGGTCCTGATCGGCAGGGGTGCCATTTGTGACCCAACATGGCTTTACTAAAATTAGACATTTCGCCACTGGACTAGTATTCAGCCCCAATGTTAGCTCTGCGTGAAGTTGCATCTTGGACTTCACGCCGGCTTTGTTGGTGCATGCTCGCCTCGTTGGTGCTGCAGCTCCGCAATTTATCCGTCGCTTCAACTTTTCTTGATGGCTATTTGTCGTCGTTCGGCGTCTTCTGTGCAAGCGACAATCGCATGATCCCGCACACTACCTCGTGCATGAGGAAGGCGTTTACCGGCTTACGCTACAAACAACAGCTTCTTCCAGCATCCAATGAACTGAAATACCGAGTTACACATTTCTGACATCAGCTTCAGAGTTGTATTGGAAACAGATGAATGCCTTCCTCTACTCAAAAGCAGAGAGTTTGTCATCATTATGCTTGTTTACACAATCGCTCAGCTGTCGATG
This sequence comes from Alternaria gansuensis, assembly GCA_009289805.1. Classification (NCBI taxonomy): domain Eukaryota; kingdom Fungi; phylum Ascomycota; class Dothideomycetes; order Pleosporales; family Pleosporaceae; genus Alternaria; species Alternaria gansuensis. Next base: position 184,532 of record WBOK01000040.1, on the reverse strand, counting down.
CATGCTCAGCTGTCGGCGCATTTTGTCTGTTTCCATCTCCGGTACATGTATGGGCTGAAATGCGCACAACCTGACTTGGACAAAACATACGATATACATTGTGATTGATGGAGTAGTTCTAGTGCCTAGCCGGAAGTTGTGGGATAGAGGCGTGACGTAGTTGATATATGCGCCTCAGAGGCGTCTCCGATGTCTTCTCTAGGAAGGTACCTTGCGACAAAGCCACGGAGCAGACCAGAAGCTGTTTGTACTCCGAACTGTGTGGTGTCGTAGAATGCAAGAAACTCCGACGTCAACGCCCATTTCGGCTGGTGCCAAGTAATTGTGCGGGGTGCGTAAGGGTTCTGATGATAGTAATGGCGGGGCTAAATGCACACCCAAGGAATGGCGTACCTGGGTCAGCGGTTAACGAACGTCTCCGAATCCTTGCAGTGTCGCGTGCTGCATTTCAAGTCAGATGTTCACGGACATGTACGAAAAGGGATATACAGGTTTCGAGAATTCTCCTGTTTCGATCGGGGCTAGTCGCTAAAGGTACAAAACTCCGTGCTGCTTGAGTCGTGATGTATGGGGACGAACGCGAAATCGCAGAACCACATGGTATCGCGAGATGTGCACAAGGGTGAGACGGCGAGAAATCGGCAAAGGAAAAAGTGTACCTTAAGTCTCAAAGCGGTATCAAAGGGGTTGAGGCTCTCAAGTCTAGCCTTATTGCTACCACGTTTGGCGGCGGCACGGGCCTACTGCGGTGGAACGAAGGGTTTGACGAGCATTTCGCTGAATCTGGAATCAATGTCAGTGTGCTGAGTCGTGAGTCGGTGTGAAACACTCACTTCTCGAGCTTCTCCTTGCCCCTCACCTCCTCGACCAACAGCGGCATCTTGACCACGTTGAACTCATCGTAGAGCTCCTCGATCTGATCCAGGTACTTCTTCTGCATCTTCCGTCGCGCGTTGCACTGCTCGCAGGGATTGTCTTGTTTCGGGAACAGCAGCTGGTTAACGACAATGGAATGCGTATCAATCTCGTAGCTGTTGAGTTCCTGAATCATTCTCTCCGTTTCGTACAAACTCAAGAACTCGGGTATGCAGACACACACGAAGGTAGTGAGGTCGGCATCCTTGAACTGGCCATTGACTTCTCCAATTGTCTCCCGCAGCGCCTCCATCTTCTCGACGAGTTCGTCCATGTTTTGTCCGTTGGGCAGTCTGCCGGATGCGCCGAGGAAAGAATTGAGCATGGGACCGAACTGGCGGGAGAGTTGCGAGACCTTGGAGAGAGCCTTCTCCATGACGGTGGGGAACTGCAAGAAGCGGAGCGTGTGGCCCGTGGGCGCAGTGTCGAAGATGATGACTTCGTAGGACATGGACTTTACTTGCTTGAGCACCTCGGCAAACGACATGGCTTCGTCCACACCGGGAATCTGTAATCGCTAGTCAGTATTCAGGTCATCAGGGCACGTTGTGCCACACATACGCTAAAGGCCAGATCTTGCATCATGCTGCCCATGCCACCCAAGCCAGCCATGGCATCTTGACCCTCTTCCGCCCCGCTTGCCAGCAGATCCTGTATGCTGCCGTTGGGATCAATTTCCATAGCGCTGAGATTTTCAAAGCCGTTGACGAGCCGCGCATCCTTGCCGAACTTCTGGTTGAAGGCATCCGAAAGATTGTGCGCGGGGTCGGTCGAGATGAGCAGGACGGATTTGCGGTGCTTTGCGAGCTGGATGGCGAGAGAACACGATGTAGTCGTCTTTCCGACACCACCCTTGCCGCCAACGAATATCCACCTAAGCGTCTTCTGGTCGAGGATGGATTGGAGCGTGGGCGCCATGTCGGCATCGATAAGCGCGGTAGAAGCCATGTCTCGGGAAATTGGAATGTATGGCAGTGTGGAGCGGTAATGTGTAGCTGCAGTCGCCGTCAGTTGAAAACAGCGGACGCTTCCCGAAGCTTCGGAGGGGCAATGCGAGCGCCTACGTTTCGAGCCAACTGAGCAGCACTACTGTTCCGGGCCAGCAGACTGTTCGAGCTTGCAAATGAAGAGTATGCGCAATCAGCTGATCAAGCCTGAGTGACGTGTATCGGTGTTGTTGCAGCAACATAAACAGTTCGCGCAAGAAAGTGGCCTGCTGCCTGGGTGAATTGCGGGCTGGCGCGTCATGCGCTAGTGCGTCACCAACACCGCCTCATGTGGCGCTACCAAGTATACCCTAGCGCTACCCTTTCAAGCCGCCCGAGGTTGCGATAAATGCCACTTTTACAAAATCTGATTAAAAAAATGGACGGTTCCAATGTCAAGTCGACTGTTGATTAGTATTCCCGAACTTGTTGCAGAGAAGTACAGACATTTCTCGAACAGGCCCGACGATGGTCACGAAAGAAAGAAGGGGAAGTCATAAAAGACATTGATTGACTCAAAGAAATGCAATACAGTCGAGACCTTCTACGACAAATATCTATAACCCGACTTAATATGGAGTTATTTGACAAAATTGCTTCGAAGCAATATGACAATCAGGCCACTATGATAGATCCGCTAGTGAAGCTTCGTCTGATATAGGTACCTAAATTACGCTGCTCTCCATTTCTCGCGCTTTTGGGTTGTGGCTTTCTACGTCTCTGCTCGATGCGCTCATGAACTGATAGGGAAGAATTGCAAGTGGTCAACTGCGGTGATCATATTTCCTGCAACTACCCACTCACTCCTGCATCAGAGGCCGCCGTGCAAAAATTTGTGATTCGCTGTATGTCTAGGCACGGTGGCACGGCATTGGGGTAGCGGAGAACCGACGTAAGGCGCTATCAGTACTAGCGAAGTCGCTTCACCTCTTACTAGCATGCACAAGTCGGAGAACGCGAGTACATGGACCTTCCAGATCCTCTCCACATGGCCGCTAAATTATGTCGAAGACCATGATAACGAGTCAGATCGACTGAAGCGCCTCAAGGCGCACGTGAAGAGAGACGGGTGGGCGGAACCATACAAAAGCGCCATTGAATGGATATCGGAGGACACACCGGTATTGCGCGATCAACTAAAGATATGGAAGACGACTCCCTGGAACAACCAAGATGGACGGGTGACGCTGTGTGGTGACGCTGCTCACGCCATGACGTTTCATCGCGGGCAAGGTGCTAACAATGCCTTTTACTCAGCGCATTGCCTTGTCGAAGCCCTGACGAGCGTACAGAACGGGAGCGCAAGCCTCAAAGACGCGATCACTGCTTACGATGAAAATATATGGAAACGCGGCGCAAACGAAGTTCAGATCTCGAAGGCACAAACGTTCTTCACGCTTGATGGGTTGGGTCAATTTTATCAACAGCCCCGTGATGCAGTTGGGAACAAAGCCAAGTCATGCCGCAAAGACTGAGGGGTATTAGTAGTTCTTAAGAGCCACAGCGCAATGCTTGATGGAAGCAATACTTTACTATTGATATGTTACGCCTGGAGGCCTAATCTATATGAGACGACAGGGATACAGATCCCCACGCTAAAACAGGCTAAGCGCTAGGGTTTACTACCTGAAACTAGCCAAATCTAATGGTATCCCTGTAGGCTATTCCTGCAGCTATTACTATTCAAACTCTCTGATTTTAAATTACAAAAAGATTTTTGCTATTAGAATACATATCTGAAAAAGTAGGGTAAGTTAACATTGGATAATGCAAAGGCGAACTTCTATTGTATAATCTTGTTAAGAGGGAGGCTTTAAAGGAGTAGCGGGAGTTAATTATAATTGAATACTCTGCTCTAGCGTAATAAAGTCTTGTCTAAAAAAGCCTAGAGGTGTTAATGCGCGCACGCGTCTAGAATCTCTAAACAAGAAGTACACAACACTAGTGAACTCTTTATAGGCGTAGCCTTGTTTAGTTTAAGAGAATTTAAAAATATTATAAAAAATCCTGCGTCTAATTATTTAGAATAAAGTCCTCTTTCTTTCTAGAAGTACACCCCGCATAGAGTGAAAAGGAAAAGATTTTTTTAGAAAATTAGGTAGTTTTATCTTTTATATACTAAGGTGCGCTAAAACGCGTTGAAATATAGCTTATTTGTAAATATTGAAAATTCTCTCTTTAAATTATCTACGTAGACTACTACCTTCTAACTTCTTATTTAGTAAGTATATTTTATTTATTTTCAAAGTTAGTTAAATCTTAATAGCTCTAGACTAAAGTAGACTATGTTGCGGTCTGCCTTCTACTTGTTTGTAGTAGACTCAGAGGCAGCCTAATTTAGGCTTATAACCTGGAGATTGAGGAGGAGGCGGAAGTAGAACGATAAGAATACGAGAAATAAATATAGAGACTAGGGGAAGAGAGTAATTTGAGTCTTATGATTATATTGTACAACTGCTTAATTAAATATTGTTTCTCTCTTAAGAACTCTCTCTTAACTACAAGCTAAACTACAGTCTATATATACCTATCACTTGCATTCTAGAAAGATCTGTACTTACGCAATAGCTTGCGTAGTAGATAATGCAATACCTTACAATTTTATATAATCTTACGTAATAGATTGCGTAGTTGCTGTAGATCAATTAATAACAATAACAAGTCGTACTAGTAGCGTAATAGCTTCTAGTAATCAATTAATCGTAGGTTAATTGTAGATTCTAGGCGATATTTTAAGCACCTGGATCCTGTAGAGAAACAGCTAAGTAGCTTAATCTCTAACACGCCCCTTTAAGCTAGGAAGCTGTTTTGCTAGGAATTTAAGATATATTAACTAGATTTACACTTAGTAGAAAATCTCTAATTTTATTAGAACTTGTAGCCTTTGTAAGACTATCTGCTAGTAGGCAGCTTGTATTTTAATATACTAGCTTAATTTGTCCTGCTTCTACCTTCTTGCGTATAAAGTAGAATTATATATTAATATGCTTTGTTCTAGCATAGTAGGCAGGATTTTTTAATAGTTGTATTACGCTTTAGCTGTTAGAGTAAATTATAGCAGCTTTTATTAATTTAATTTAGAATAGCTGCTTTATCTTATTAATAAACTAAAATAAATAAATACTCTATTTAGTTGCTTCTTTATAGGCTATAAAATTAGCCTCTATACTTAATAAAGCTACTATTAGTTGCAACTTTAATAGCTAAGAAATAGCGCTAAAAAATTTGTTAATTTAAAGCAGAAATATATATTTTAAAGTAGATCTCTTGCTACTATTACTACCCCCTTAATCTACATTACTAGAGCCTATTAAATTAATCTTAAGCTTTGTTTTTAATGGTGCAGATTGTACAGAATTATATAGTAAGCTTATTTATTTAATTTAAGCTATATAGCCTTATAAATAATTTAAGCTGCTAAAATGCTTAGTACTTAGATTAGCTATAAATCTTAATAGCAGATTTACTACATAAGTTATATTAGGCCTAGTAAAGAGCAATAAATAAATTAAAGAGCTAATTTATTGTTAAAATATCTTAATCTTTAGCGTTGCTTTTTAATTATTAATTTTCTAGGCTTAATTTCTAGCTTATTATATTTAGCTAGTAATCTCTAAGCGTAATTTTCTTAAGTAATAAAAGTTAATTAATTTAATTTAATTACCTGTACTCCTAGAAACTTAGATACGTTAACTAGGTCTTTAATTTTAAGGTCTAATACTTTTAAAAGATCCTTAAATCATTAAGTTATTTTCTGCTTATTTATTCTAAATATAAGCAGATCGTCTACGTAAGTTGTAATTATAATCTTCTGTTTAATATTAATATATGTAGCTTTATTAATAGACAGAGATTTAAAATATAGTTCGCCTAGTAGGCTAGCTAATAGTTTTTATTATTATTTGCTAGCTTGTTTTAAACTATACAAAGCCTTATTAAGTAAGCAGACGTGCTAAGAATACTTTTAATCTTAAAAACCTTTTAGTTGTTTAATGTAGATTGTTATATTAATTAAAGCTTTTAGAAACGCTTGTTTAATATCCTAGCTTTTAATTAGCTAGTTAAGTTTAGTAGCTAAAAAAATTAATAGCCTTATTAAATTAAGCCTTGTTGTATTAGTAAAAGTTTCTTTATAATTAACGCTAAATTCTTATTAAACGCCTTTTGCAACCTAGCGTGCTTTAGATATATAGTTGTTGTTTTGTTAGTACTTTTTATTTAGAACCTAATAACCTTTTAAAACTAATTAATCTACAGGCCTTAGTACTAGTAACTAAGTATTATTTTTCTATAATTAATTAAGTTCTTTTTGTATTACTACTAAGTAGTGCTCCTTATTCTTGTGTTTAAGCACTTAATAAAAGTTTTTAGGATTATTTATATTCTTAGAAGTAAAGAGAATATCTTCTAGGATTATATCCTTAAAACTAGCAGCTTCTGTAGTTAGAGCTGTTTGTAATAATTTAGCTCTATTTGTTATTAGAATAATTAGATTTCTCCTTATTACTCTTATTAAGTTTAAGGGTTTCTATATATTATTTTTAGTGTTCTAATTGTTTGTTTGTTTATCTTAATTAATTTAATTAAGATCTTAATTATTTTTTAACTACAATTTTAAATTAGAGGAGACTTAATTATTAAATACTTCTTCTAGAATCTTAACATCTCTTGTAGTAATAGTCTTATTTAATTTAAAATTAATAAGGCGATATAAATTATTGCTAAGGTAGCTAGTAATATAATAAGGCTTAACTCTAGAATTAAGTTTGCTAAGAAAATCTTTTAGCTTCTTTTTGTATGCTAGAGATTCTTAGATTCTAATATTGCTAATATTTAGTTTATAGCAATACTTAGCTTTAAAAGGCGTTTAGTAGTTTATAGAACTATAAAGAGTTCTATTATATAAGTACACTGCTATAAGTAGAGCTTCTGCCTATAACTTTGTAGGTATATTTAACTTAAAAAGTAGAGCTCTTATTTTGTTAAACAGTGTTCTGTTAAACCTTTTAGCACTGCCTTTGCCTTCTAGATTAAAAAAAGGAGTAAATTATAATAGAAATCCCTTTCTATTTAAGAGCTTTTGTAGATCTAGAGTATTAAGCTTATTATCTAATTAAATAAGCTTAATCTGCTTTTTATCTTGTACTTTAGCTCTTTTAATAAAGGCTTTAACTAGATTTATAAGCTCTAATCTAGAAGTAAGAAGATTAACTTTTAGATATTTAGTTTTATAGTCTAAAAAGGTAATGTAATACCTATAGCCTCTGTTAGTTTTTAGCTTAATAGGTTCTCCTAGGTCACAGTAAATAAGATCGCTAAATTTATTTATAGGCGTTGTAACTAGATCTCTACTAATCTTACTAGCAAATTTGCTTTTTAAGCAAATTTTGCAGTTGCTAAAAGCTTTGCTAGTCTTTATTTCTAATTTTATGCTATAGGTATTATTACTAAGCTTATTTATGCTTATTTTACTAATATGGCCAAAGCGTTTGTGCAGAAGAGATATTTAATCTATTTAATTAATTTAATTAATCTCTTCTAAATTATTGATTTTTGCATAGGCTTGATTGCATTTAATACTACTAATAGCAGTAAATATAGCAATTTTTCTAGTGTACTGCCCTTTAGCTAGTATTTTACTAGATTTAATAATTAGGCTGTTAGCCTTAGTAAATTAAAATTCAGCCCCTTTCTAAACAGCTTAGTACAGACTAAGTAAATTTACTTTAAAGTCTAGTACTAAGAGTACGTCTCTTAGCACTATAGATGTGTTTATGCTAGTAAAAGTAATATAAACGTCTCTTTTTGTAATTGCTAGTAGTAGTGTAGCTGTATTACCTTATTTAATATAAGTATTGCTTACACTATAAAAGTTTTAAAATAGATTCTTGTTGTAGTAAATATGCGCGCTTGCTCTACTATCTAGTACCTACTTAATAATTTCTGTGGATCTAGTAGTATTAATATTAGTAATCTTCTAATTTACTAATACTATAGTTAAAAGAGCATAATTAGAATTATCTAGTATATTAGATATCTAATTAACTTAATTTTTTTAATTAATTTAATTGTTTAGAGCTTTGCTACAATCTTTTATCTAGTATTTCTTTTTTAAGTGTTTTAGTTTTTTGTAGTAATTGCAGATTATTTTTAGACCCTTTTTATTATTTAATTTTTAAGTTAATAAGGACATTTATACGTCTTAAGATTAAGGAGCTAGTGAGCTATTGTAGCTCTTTTATTAATATAGCCTCTCTAATCTATATTAATTATGTTTATTATTGTAGCCCTTCTAATTAGAGCTATTCTTTAAGGCTTTTAGACGTCTAAACTTATCTAATATTTAGCTGCACATTGCTTCTAGATTAATTGCTTTATTTGATCTAAAGCTTTAAGTAATCGCAGTAACTAGATAGTTAAAATTAAAACTTAAATTATTAAGTATTAGAGCTGCAACAAATTTAGTAGGCAATTTAATATTTCTAGTTTCTAGGCTTAAAACTAGCCTATTAACTTTCTATAGATAAGTTTCTATATTGTTCTAACATTAATGTAGTGTAGTATTAATAAGATCTCTACACATTAAAAAATTAGAAGTAAATCTCTTTTAAGAATACAATTTCTTTAGGTAATTCTTAAGAAAATAGGGATTAACAATATCTTTTAACTGTAATAAAGGTCTATTCTTAAGGCTAAGACGTAATATTAATAAAGCTTTTGCTTCTTAGTTTTTAAGCGTCTAATAGTTGTCTAGATAGTCCTCTTTAGTTAATTTACTAAAATTAATTTTTATAATATCCTTGCAATCTTGTTGTATAGAAATTAATTAAATTCTAAGTGCCTAAATATTGTAGTTAGAGCTGCCTTTAAGCTTAGGTACTCTAAAAAATACTGTTATTAGCTATTTTAATTTACTAGCCTAAGCCTAGAATAATTAGCTAAGTAGACAATAATTAATTTTACGCTTAGTATAGCTGTAGTTACTGTCCTTACTATAAAGAACTCTAGCTGCTAATTGAATTAATTTTCTGTTACTAGCGTATTAGAGTTTCTTAGCTTGTAGCCTTAGCTTACTCTTAACTACTAATAGAGTTTTTAGCTTATTTACCTTAGTTTACTCTTAAACTAAAAAGACTTTAATAGTAGGATTCCTCTTGCTACAAATTAATTGTTTGTTTAGTTAGATCTTTTAACTAGCGTTGTTAAGTTATTATATTGTAATTACTTTAGCTCTTGCTAAGAAACTAGCTTAAAATAGTACTAGTTCTTACATGTGCTTGCAATTTAAGTAAATAGAAATTTCTTAAATCTTTTGTCCTATCGCGTGATCTTATTAATTCTCTAGGCTTATAACCTATTATAAATTAACCTCTAAGCTTAAGATCCTTTATAGATACTTTAGGCTTATAACCTGTTGTGCCTAATTGCTGCTTGTTCTACTATTAACTTAGAGGTAGAGGTCTCTGCCTTCTACTTGTTTGTAGTAGACTTAGAGGCAGCCTAATTTAGGCTTATAATCTAGAGATTAAGGATAAGGCGGAAGTAGAATAATAAGAATAAGAGAAATAAATATAGAGACTAGGGGAAGAGAGTAATTAAGTCTTATTATTGTATTGTACAACTGCTTAATTAAATATTGTAATTCTCTTAAGAATTCTCTCTTTTCACTCTCTTTTAACTCTCTTAGTTTCTAACTACAAGCTAAACTACAGTCTATATATACTTATTACTTGCATTCTAGAAGGATCTGTACTTACGCAATAGCTTGCGTAGTAAATAATACAATATCTCGCAATCTTATGTAATCTTACGTAATAGATTGCGAAGTTGCTGTAGATTAACTAATAACAATAATAAGTTGTACTAGTAGTGTAATAGCTTCTAGTAATTAATTAATTGTAGGTTGATTGTAGATTCTAGGTGTAATTTTGAGCACCTAGATCCTGTGGAGAAACAGCTAAGTAGCTTAATCTCTAACAGAAGCCTATTCTATAGTACATTACAGGAGCTTAGCTGTAGAGTAAAGAAATAATAGATAGTGTCTCTTTTCGTGAGATATTAAATAGGTTATATACCTTAGACTTAGGTAGTTGAGCGCTAACTTAGTATGCAGTAGGGTATTACCCTGTGCACTAGCACAATAGGATACTTAAAAAGTTTATTACTAATTATAACAAACTATTTACGTTTAAGTATTAGAACGTATTTCTAGTAAGACTAGGTGTAAAGAAAAAGCTATTAAATAGCTTTTACTCTAAAACAGACGGCTAGATAGAATAAATAAACTAAATACTAAATTAGTATTTAAGGATATACGCTAATAAGCTACAAGACAACTAGGTTAAACTTTTACTAATAGTATAATTAGCCTATAATAGTATAAAGTTAGTAACTATAAAGTACTAACTACACTATGTAAACTATAAATATAAGCTAGCTGTTTATTTAGATCTAAAATATATTAAGAGTATTATAGTAGGCGTAGATAACAAAGCCTATTTAATACAAAAGCTATATAAAGAGTTAAGTAAAGATATAGCTTATAAAAACTTTATAATAGCTAAGGCGGCTAAAAAGTAGAAAATTAAAGAACTAACTTTTAAAAAAAAGACAAAGTTTTCTTATTACAATAAAACTTAAAAATTAAGCAACTAAGCAAAAAACTAAATAACCTTTAAAAAGAACTATTTAGAATTTTAAAGAAAATAGGCAACGTAAACTATAAACTCTAATTGCTACTAGGTATACGCACTTACTCTATCTTTTATGAAAAACTTTTAAAAAAAGCACCTCTAGATACTAAGCTAGCTACTAATATAGAGCTTAAAAATAACAAGTATAGAGTTAAAGAGATTAAGAACTTATAAAGAATTAGTTATTAGTAGAAATACTTAGTTAAGTAGTAAGAATAGCTAGAAAGCTAAAATACTTAAGAACTAAAAGAAAATTTAATAAATTACAAGTTACAGGTACTTAAGTACTATTAAAGATACTTAGAGAAGAGAGGACTAAGTCTTTAAGAGAAAGAAAGTAATTAAAAAAAATTTAAAAAAAGCGTTAGCCTGTAACTAGCCTAAGTTAGTTAACAGTCTAGGTAGTAATAGTTTAGTTATTAAAAAGTCTATACTAAAGGCAAAGTTCCCCTTAGCTTACTTCTTTACATAATTTTAGAGATTTTAAATAGTAAGATTTTAATTAGCAAATAATTACTCTTACGCTTTAGTTTTTAGAAGCTCTAGCCTACTTTAAACTAGCTAAGCCTCTAAATGCGTAACTTTAAGGCGCTTCTTATGCTTTTTACGCTAAACTTTCTTTTACTCTTTTTTAGAAATAAATAAACTACACTTTGCTTTTATATAAATATTACTAGCGTAATAGCTAGTTGCAGTATCTATAAAATAGTAAAACCTTTTCTTCTTATAGCGCTTATAGTAAAATGTTATTTTAAGACCTTATTTTTTTATATAATTAGCGTAAAGATAGCACTTAGTAGTTAAGTTCTATAAACAGTTGTAATAAGATAATTAGACTTTAGGCATAGTTAGAAAAGCTTAAAGAGAAACAAGCGTATAATATAATAGGTATACTAAAACCTTACATACAGCTAGTAATTTAACACGCGGCATAGAAAAACAATATTCTAAGGTATTAAGATAATACGCCTAAGAAGGGGGATAATATTATAAGTAACATAAAGGATTCTCTCTTTAACGTATAAGCAAGAGTTAAAGGTTAACTAGCTACTACACTAAAAGGTAATAATCTGCGCGGGGCGCTAATTACGTAATAACTATCCTGCTAAGAAGAACTATCCCGCTAGGAGAGGGATGTTATAAGGATAAAGGATGGCCGCTATTATAACTATCTTATAGAAGGCAGTACCTAAGAGATAGCAGTAATAGCACAGGACAAAGGTAATAGGTATAAGAATGTATTAGATCTTATTATTATACTTATTGTAGTTAACTAAGATAGTTTATCTCCTATATAAATTATTAACTAGTTAATTTACTTTTTATAGAATTAGTATTGTTTACCTTTAGTTAACATTAATAACTCTTTTCCATTTAAAATTATTTCTATAATACTTTATAGACTACCGCATATATTAGCCTCGCCTTAACACGGACTAAGTCTAGATAAGTGTAGACCCACTCCGTGTAACAAATAATAAGAATTACGTAGTAGTTAAGAAAATAATACTTTAGCACTAAAAATTAGCCTTAAAAGTAAAGAGATCTAGGAAGTTAAAAAAATATTAAGAAAATAAATTAAGAATAGCTAACTAGAATACAAGTTGCGATAGAATAGTTATAACAAGTTATAGGATACCTAGACTCTAGTATTATAATTTAAAAATATAGAAAAACTAATTAAAGGATATAAGCATAAATAAAGATTTTTACGTTCTAAGCGCACTAAAAGAGTATACTAAACATTATTGCTGCGCTTTTAAGGCGCAAAAATTAGGTATTAAAAAGAACAAAATTATAAGTATAAAAATTATCTACTTTTACTTATTATTACAAATCTATTTACTACTACTACCTATTTTATTATTATTACGACTTCTAGCACTACTGTTATGAGCGCTACCTACGCCTAGACTGTGCCTAAGCAGTAGCTTGTTGTTGTTACCTAAGCTCTTATTATTATTATTATTATTATTACTAACAGGACTAGCTATTCTAGCCGTATAACTAATAAGCTGCTTAAGACTAGTTGCTATGCAACGCTGCTCTACTGAGATTAAGCTTAGATAACAAGGCAAGGTTGTTAGTACCTAAGTAGAAACTCTTAAAAAAGTACTAGTATGCGCTGTAACGTAATAGTAGTTAGTAAGCTTAAAGTTAAATTAGCGCTAGTAATGTGCCGGTGCACAGGGTGTTACCCTACTGCACACTAAGTTAGTGCTCAACCACGTGATTTCAAGGTATATAGCCTCTTCCGGGTGTCACGGAAAGGGGACACCATTCATCATCGGTTCACTCCACAGCTGAGCTCCTGTACTGTACTATCGAATGGGCGTCTTCTTCTACCAATAGTCTTTCATACTCAACCCACAATAAGATTATTATCTTACTAACCTTGTTCTCGCATAATCTAGTCTCTAGTGATCTCTTGCCCTCGTAGAAGTATGTCATCATACAGTCCAACACCCGTACAGTAATATATAAGCTTAATGCCTGTAGTAATAATAGTAGCATTAGTCCAAATAATAGCAGCATTGGTAACAATAGTATTATAATAAGTATAAAGTTAACATAAACAGTTTAAACGCCTATTAAGTGCTATAAGCACTAATTTTAATTAGCTAAGGCGTAGTTAATAAAACAAAATACTTGGATCAGTATAACTACTATAGTTGCTTTTAGCATAATAATTACAATAATAATGCTTAGTCTTTCTATTAATCTTTTTTTACTTAGCAATATTTTACACGTAGCGCAGGTATGTAATATGCAAAGTAACAAGATTAATAGCTTTTTCAAGTATACTAAACGTGTATAGCTAAGCATTTTATAAATATAATTTCTTAACATACTTAGGGATAGGATAGTATACTAAAGTAAAAACTAAAGCTTAATATAAAGATGCTTATTAAATGCGCTAGAGTTGCGTGTTAAGTAGGTTAAGTAAGAAAAGAATTAAAAAAGATAATACTAAGAAAATTCTTTATTAATATAGTAAACACTACCTTTTATAAACTATTTATAATAGTTATATAGTTTTACTTTAATTTTTGAATTGATTTAAGAAATAGCAATAGAATTTAAGAGTAACTATAACAACACTACAGAGATTTAAACTATAAATACACAGCAGCTTATAACGTGTTTAATTTATAAAAAGTAAATGTTTTAAGCGCTAGTTGTAGTTAGGTTGTAGTTACGTGCTATTTATAGTAATAAATAGCTGTGTTAAACAGGTAAGATTAGGAGAGGTAAGATTAGGAAAGGTAAGCTAAGTAAGCACTAACTTAGTTACAACCTTAACCTAACTATAACTATATATAGTAGTTATGTTGTAGTTGTTAACACAGTTAGTTATTATAGTATAAAAAGTAATTAAGAAAGTATTTTTATATTATTATATACTAAAGAAACTCTAACTACTTACTATGTAGTCTTTTTATAAAAAGCTATAAGAATATAAAGTTAGTACTAAACTTTTTATAGTATTTGACTACTATTTTTAAATTTTTAGCCTAAATAGTAACTCTTTTTGTACAAATAGTATTAAGGTTACAGTCTATATTTATTGGTTTAAAATTTAAAAATAATAAAAGTAGTTACAATACCTTTAAAATAGCTAACTAAGAACACTTTAGCCAACTTTTAAAAAGCATAAATTGTCTCTACTTAAAAGCGTAAATTAAAGTAATAAGTATGCGTAATTTTATAAATAAGACAGCTAAACAAGAGTTTGCACAGTAATAGTTAAGTTAACTTTTAATACTTTTTAATTTCTTTTAGCGTAATATCTATACGCTATTAGTGTTTAACTATAATAAAAGACTATAATAACTTACTACCTAGCTTATATTAACATTTTTTTTAACAGCTCTAGCCTTTATAAATAATATAAGTAGCTTTTAACTAGCCTTTGCTTACAAATTCTTTATAGGCGCCTTGCTACTAGTCAAAGCTTATATAGTTTGCTTAGTGCGCGCTATTATAGTTATTGTAAAGTTGTTAAAATTTATAGTAAGCATGTAAAATTGTTATTAATTATTTTCATAGTAATAAAGTGCGCAAGTAGACGTAATAAAAAGCTATTATAATAAAACGTGCTAGAGTGTATTGTTAGTAGGTCGTAATTAGTGGGGTGTCTAAATATAGAAAAAATATTAATTTTTAGTTAGCTTTAGTAAGGGCGTATAGGCTACACTAGCTACAAGATAGTAATATTTCTGTATTTTTACCTACTATGCAACTACTACAACTAAAATTAACTAATTACAGCTAATTATTGCATCTATTATAATAACAATAATTGAAAAAGAGCTAAGTAATAGTCTTAAAGGCCTAGTTCTACGCATTTTAATTTTAGTACTACTAAGTTTTAAACGTAATAAGTAGGAGAAGCTTATAGAAGTATTTAACATAGCTATTAATTATAGCATATACTAGTTTATTAAAAGTTATAAATATAAAAAAGATAAAATTACTAATATACTTGCGTAACGCGGCTAAAGTAGTTTAAAAAAAGATTGCTTTATAGATTTAAAAGTTTTAATAAGAAAATTATTAAGCTTTAGTTCTTAAGCTATTATATAAAGAAGTTAAGTAGCTTAACTTAATCTTAAGACAAAGGCCTTACAAAACGCATGTATAGCTAATTGCACTACTATATACTAATCAAAGAAAAGAATAGAAAGTATAAAATAATATAAAAATGCAAGTATAAAAAGTATAATATAATAACAAAAGTAGTATAAGAAGTACTTAACTAGAAGTAATACAACGCCTAGAAGAGTAGTAAGTCAATACTATTATTTATTACAAAGTTATGCTTATATATAAATAAGTAAGTCGCTCTAAATAACTCTTAATTATATTTATAAAAAATAAAAAGACGCATACTATAAAGTTAACATAAAGCAGCACGTAAAAGTCCTAGACAAGGCGGCGCAGGCAATAAAGAGCTTAAATAATAGTAGCTAAAGTTATATATATACCTAGATTAATAGCTCTAGTAGTATTTTTGAGAAAATTATATGTTATACTTATAATAAAGAATTAGTAAAGCTTTGCACTAATACTTTTAAAAGTAAATAAGCTAAAAAGGAATAGGAATGCTTTATTAAAGATATAAGTTTAGAGAAGTTAGCTGTTACTATAAGTAAAAATTAGAAGTAAGTTTTAATATATTTTTTTATTATATATACTTACTAACTAGTATAAACTATTTAAGCTTCTGCTAGTGTATAAGTTCTTAGGAATTAGTAACAATACTATTCTATGCAGCGACAAGCTATATATTAAGAGATATAATAGTAATAAATACAAAGAAGAAGTTAATAATAATTCTAATATTAATACGTGCTATAATTAATGTGAGGATAAGTATAAGACTAAGGAGTAGTAGTAGAAATTATAGGCTAAAGTTAAGAATAAAAATCAAGATAAAGACATAGATTTTAGTAATTCTATAGACTTTAAAAGCTTTTTAGAGTAATTATAGTAGTATTCCTATGCTAAGTAATTAGCATTATAAGCGCTTATTACAGCTAATTAATACAATTTATATAACATAAAATTATTATATAACTCTATAATTATACTACTTTTATTCTAGCATTCTTTGATTTAATAAAGTTTAATTAAAAAGCGCCTAATATAGTATGTAATTAGAAAGACAAGTTAATTTTAGTTTAGCTTTACACGCGTCTACTAAAGGCCTATAGTTTATGTACTATTAAAGGTTAGCAATTGCAACAATTTATTATAGCTTTTTATTATGTTTTTCAACTAAACGCTGTTTACATATATATTATAGCTAAACATATTTATAAGCTTTTATAAAACCTTTACTAATTTTAAATAAGTAAATACTAAGTTATTTAAAAAGAAGGGCAGAAGAAGTTAGATTTGTTAATGTACCTACTTTAAGAAGCTATATAGAAAGAAGGAAAAAAAATTATATCTAATTAGAATAAGTAGTAAAGTATAACTAGCTAGGCTATAAATTTAGACAGTAAATTTCTTTACTAGAACTATACTATTTGTACTAGTAGCATTTAGTTAAAGTATAGAGAAGCTACTTATATTTTAACTAGCTGCCTTTATATATTTTGTCTTGACTGCAGCATAATTCTGTAACACCTAAGGCTAATAAGAATAGAGACTAAACACATTAAAAACTATATTAATATAGTTAATTATTAAAGTACTTTAACTCCAATCTACAATATTCTGCGTGTAATAAACTTTATATATACCTAACTTTAAAAAAGTAGTATACCTGCTTTAATACTTAAATTTACCTAAAATACTTTTAAGAAAGTGCTTATTTAAGTAGTTATTAATAGTAATTAGCTATTTTAAAATATTAAGCAGCTATTATTTACGTACTTTCTCTAATTTCTAAGGCCTTAGACTATAATAATTACTTATTATAAATTCAAGTTAATGTTTTAGAACTAGTTTTATAAAGTAAAAGCCTTTTTTTTTAATTGAATTAGGCCTTACAACTAAAATTTTATTTCTACTAAATATATAGTTTATAGCCGAAAATTTTAGCTATTTTATAGTTAAAAGTTACTATATTACACCAAACTAGCAATTCTAAAAGAAACTACTTAGTTTTATACTAATACGCAGACAATATACTAGAATTTTAATAGCTATAGAAGTACCATATGTACTTTTAGACACTAATTCAAGGTCTTGCCTTCTAGCTATTACTTATAATAATGCTAGCAACAATATAGTACTTAGTTAAATAATTTAATTAATACTAGCAGATAAGAATATTAGTGTTAAGACCAGAACTAGGACTCGTGGAGAAATCTTCACGAAGACGTCGGCATTTCTAGACAATAGCCCGACAAGCAGCTAGCAGAGCAGTCACGTAATTGCTTAGTGCTTAGTACTCTTAGCATAACTAAGCAACACTAATTACACTGCAAGACTACTTAGTGCTTAGTGCTCTTAGCACAACTAAGTAACACTAATTATACTATAAGACTGCTTAGTGCTTAGTGCTTTTAGCACAACTAAGCATACTAAGCAAAGTATACACTTATTAGTATATAGTAGTAGGTATTAAGCTTTTATAGCTTAGTATGTTTAACTTTAAGTGTAATTTAAGGATTACTTAATTTTTAACTTTTTTATATTATTTATATTATTCTACTAAACGTGCTAACACAACTACCTATGCTATTATATTAATTTACTAATTATGCTAGTACAAACCCCTTGTCTATTGCACTTACTTATTTTAAGAGAACTAATATAGATTATTTATAGACAATTTTTACACTTTAAATACTCTTAAAATAAGTAATACTACTATAAATACTTCTACTAATTCCTAAACTACAGAAACAACTACGCGTGCTAACAAGCCTAAAACTTACTATAGTAACTATAATAAGCTTAAAGTATAGCTACTCTAAGTTAACAAATACTTCTATATTAAAGGGACTAAGATTAATAACAATAATATAGTTATATAGGCCTCTATATTTTTACAAAAAGCTGCTAAAAAATAAGCTAACTTTATTTTGCGCTAATATATAGACAACACTGTTAATAATAACGTTAACAAGAAACTTGTTAAAAACTAAGACAACTTTAAAATAGAAATAAAAAAAATATTCTTACTTTTTAAGGAATTTATAGTAGTAGAACAAAAGATTTAAAAGTTGTAACAAACTTACTCTACAGCTAATTATATAATAGAATTCTAGCAGTACTAAACAGTTATTAAATAGAACAATAATACTTTAATATAAATGTACTAATAAGGTCTTAAACTAGCTATACATATAAAACTTATGCAAAGCAGAGCTACTTTTAATATGCTTAATAAACTTATAGCTAAAGCTATTTAAGTAGATAATAACCTTTATAAGCTTAAGCTAGAAGAACAACTATTCTTATAAGAAAATTGCATACCTAAAAATATAAATATTTAACTATATTAAACTTACTAACGCCTATACTTTAACTAAAATTAATAATAAAGTTTTACTCTTAAGACTTTAAAACACTATGCAACTAATAGCTATAAGCTTATACATTTTAACAACTTTAATAAGGGTCTAAGAAAAAATAAATATTAATATAATAAGAATAGTAAGAAAGAGATTACTTACTATATATATAGCAAAGAAGGTTATATAAAATAGGACTGCTAGAGCTAAAGCAAAGTAATATAATAATTAAATATTCTTTACTATATAGTACTTGACAATAATTTAGAGGAAGAATAAAACGTTATTACTAGACCTACTATTATAGTTTAAGGGAAGGACTAGGTAAACATTAATAGTCTAAATAACCTCTTTATAATTACCCTAGAGGAAGCCTTAGACGACGACGTCTCTAAAATAATGCTTAACAAAAAAATAAAAGCAACTTTAGCTAACTAAACTAAGTATAGAAAGATAGCTAAGTTCTAAGAAACTTACTAGCCCTTTACACTAGTAGTAAAGGAAGCGCTAATAGCCTAAAACTAAAAAATTTTACTACTAGCTATGTAGAAATACCCTACTACGCTAGACAAGTAAGACATTAATATATAAGTACTACTACTCTTAAAAATATAATACTTAAATAACTTAGCTAAAAAGATTAATATTCTACTAAAGCAGCTTAAATAACTTAAGGATATCTTTATAGAACTTTGCAAAGAAACATTAATTAAATATTACTAGTATACTAACTTACTAAAAAAACTATAGAAAAAATAAATTATTTTAAAAGCAACTATTAATAAAGTTCTATACAACAACTTTGTATAGAAATAGACTTAAGATGCTAAGGCATCTTAAAATAAACTAACGCAGCAACTCTTAGACAAAGAGAGAAAGAAGATTTATAAAAAACTTTAGGCAATATGCTAAAAACGTAGAACTTAGAACAATAGCCGCGCTACTAATGTATATTATTAAACAGACCTGCGTAATCTAGAACACGTAAAGTACTTCTAAATAGTATATATATATAATAGCTACGCTATATATTATTTAAATAAGTATAGATTAAGCTAGTTTCTTAAAAAACTAAAAGGAATGCCTTAATGCTAATACTTATAGTATAACTGCCTTAACAATAAATACGCAGTATACCTATAAAATAAATAATATAGCTTATACTTTTATAAATTTAATAATTTAAAAAAGACTTTGCAAATGTATATAATATAGCAAAAAAATTATAAAAATAAAACTTATGTATAGAAATATAACTAGCCTTTATAGCATACGTGCTTTAATATTAAATATAAATTATATATAGTTGCTAAGAAGTTCTACAAATTTAGTACATAGTCTTTTTTAGACAGACGCTTTAAACACCTAGAACTGCTAAAGCAATAAACGCAATTAACTTTTTAAGCCTTTTTAAGCTACTAGTAAAGCTTAATAAACATTAAATAATAGTATTAGTAAATTTTAGCTTCTAAGCTAACTTTGTTTCTCCTTAAGTAGTGCAAGTAGCAGGCCTATAAGTACTAAAGAAATAAGAACTCTATCTACTACACGTAGTAAATAGTTAGCCTATGCTAAGCAAGACTACTATTACGCACAAGGTTAACAAAGTAACGCTTAGTATTTAAAAATATAAAAAAGAATTAGACTTAAACGTTTTTAAATTAGCTACTTATAATATTATATTAAAAATTCTTTAGTTACAAAAATACAACTTACAAATTAACTAGAAGTTAAAAAAGTTTTTATTTAAGTGCTATAAATTAGATGTAACTATAAGCTAGCCTACGCATTTAATAACTATAATAGTAAATAAGAAAAAAATTAATAATATTACTAAGAGATAGTAGACTTTAATTAAGAACAGCCTTACAACACAAGGGTTTAACTTAATAGACACTAGTAGGGCACCTTTAAGTTATAAAGTTAAAGTTTAAAAAAAGCACGTAACTTTAGATATTCTAAAAAAATACATAAAATTTTAGCATTTCTTTATAAAAGTAGTAGATAGCAAAGCTTTACTAAGATACTAACTTTAGGACTACAAGATTATTTTAGAAGAAGAGAAGACTTTACTTTTTAAGCTAATTTATTAATTATTAAAGATAGAACTTAAGAAACTAAGAACTAAGCTAAATTAAGATTTAAGAAAAAAATATATTAGACTTTTAATATTGCTAGCAGGATTCTTTATACTCTTTATACTAAAAAAAAAAACTACTAAGAATATGCGTTAACTACTAGAAACTTAACAATATTGTAGTAAAAATTTAATACTTATTACTAAATATTATAAAGCTTTAAAATTAATTATTTTACGCTAAGGTCTTTATAGTATTAGACCTCTAAGATAGATACTACTTTATTAAAATAAAGAAAAGTAAAGAATAAAAGATAGCGTTTTAAATATAATATAGATACTATAAATACACTATTATGCTATTTAGGCTTACAAACGCTCTAGTAATATTTTAGGAACTTATTAATAATATGTTAAAATTATATTTAGATATTTTTGTTATAGTATACTTAAATAACATCTTTATCTACTTTAAGAACTTAAAGGATTATGTAGAATATGTCTGCACAGTACTAAAGTGTCTAGACTAGTTTAACCTCTAGCTTAAACTAGAAAAATACAAGTTTTATAGAAATAAAGTTACTTTCTTTAAATATGTAGTAAAAGCACAGGAAGTATAAATAAGTAAAAAAAAAATACAAGTAGTTAAGAAATAGCTATACTTAATAATAGTTAAGAAGATATAATTATTTCTAGAATTTCTAAACTTTAACTAATAGTTTATTAAAAATTACTTTAAAATTACTATTCTGTTAACAAGACTTACAAGGAAAAAAATACCTTTTAAGTAAAATTAAAAAGTAAAAAACGCTTTCTAGACGCTTAAAAAAGTAAGCATAAAACTACTATACTTTAGAATATTTTAAGTAGAATAACTATTACGCTTTAAAATTAACACATTAGACCTAGCACTTAAAGGCTGCGCTAGTTAATTATATAAAGGTAAATAGCACCTAATTGTGTACTATTTATAGAAATTCTCTAGACTAGAAGAACAATACAACGTCTATAATAAGAAGCTACTAGCTATTATTATATGCTTATAGCATTAGAGAGTATACGCAGAAAGCTACTTAAAACTTACAATATTTATAGATTACAAGAACTTAGTTAACTTTACAACTACTAAGGTACTTAACTAACAATAAGTAAAATAGTTAGAGCTACTTAGATAATATAAGTTTAAAATTATATACACACCTAGAAAAAATAATAGTAAAGCTAACGTTTTTAGCTAACAACATAATATTGTAGAAATAAAGAAAATTATTAACACTGCAATACTTAAGATTAACAAAGATAGATTACTAGGACTAGTAAAAATACTAAACGCAGTTCTACAAATTACACCTAAAGTACTAAAAGAATTATGAAAAGTAATTATTAAATAATATTATAATAACTTTATATATAGTTATTCTAGTATTACATAAACTATAGAACTTATTAAAAAAAATTACAAGTTTCTAGGAATAAAGGATAAAGTTACTTTTTTTATTGCTAAATGCGTAGACTGTTAGAAGAATAAGTATAGTACCTACGCACTCTATAAAGAAATACAAGCAATAGAGCTACTTAACGCACTATAGTTAGATATCTCTATAGACTTTGTTACAGGCCTACTAGTCTTAAGAGACCTTATTACTAAAGTATCTTATAACGCTATTCTTGTAATAGTTAATTAATTTATAAAACAAGCAGAGTACATTGCCTTTAAAAAAAAATTTATAGTAGTATAACTAGCACACATTATTAACAACTAAATTATTAAATATTACAGCATACTAAAGTTAATTATTAGTAATAAAAATAAGCTTTTTACTTCTAACTTTTAAACAACGCTATTAGCTGCAATTAGAATAAAACAAAAGCTATTAACAGCCTACTACCTGCAAATAGATAGATAAATAAAATAAACGAATTACATAATAAAAGCTTATCTTAGGATATATATTAACTAATAGTAAAATAATTAGGTATTATTACTACTTATAGCACAAATAGTATATAACAACAAGATATTAAAGTTTATAAAATAAACACTATTCTACATAAACTATAAGAGATATCTAAATCTTTTTATACGTACACTTCTAAGCTAGAAGACAGAAGCAGCTATTATAATAGCTAATAAGCTTAAAATAGTACATAAGTTACTTAAAGCAACACTTAAAAAGGCTTAACGCTAAAGTATTTTATATATTAACTAGAAATAAAAAATAGCACCTTAGCTAAAGAAGAAAAATAAAGTATATTTACTTACAAAGAATCTCTGCACTAAACAACTTAATAAAGAACTTAATAATGTTAAAGTTAAACTATTTTTATTTCTAGACTAGAAAAGACTAGTTATGTATACACTTAACCTCCTACTAAATGCAAAGATCTACCTAAGATTCTATATTAACATATTAAAACTAGTAGACCTGGAGACGCTACTTTAGAAAACCTTCTACTACAAGATAAAAAAAGAAAACAAATTTAAAGTTAAAAAAATTCTCGCATACTAAAATAATAGTAACAGCAAGGAATATTTAGTTAAATAGTTAAGTTACTTAAACAGCAATAATACATAAGAACTAGATACAAACTTTATAAACTACTATTTACACTTTACAAAATACTACTAAGATTAGAAGCTTTCTAATAATTAAGCAGCAAGCCTTTAAAAGTACTCTAAGTGCTAGGCAAAAGGTTCAAGGCTAAACTCTTAAAAATATTAGAAAACTCTATAGTTTTTTTAGCCTTCTTACGCTTTAACTCTTTAATCTTATAGGACTTAACTACTATTACGACTTCTGCGTAACAATCTAATAAATTTATTTATAAATAAAGCTGCTTCTTGCAAGCGCGCTATACGCGCAACTCTTTTAACGCTTTTTTATATATTTTTATTATAGCATCTTGCGTATTATAACTTTCTTTTATACATGCACGTAGCTTTTTTTTTTTCTATAGCTAAACACTTAAACTCTAATTCTGTTACTTAGACATTATACTGTTAGCTCTAACGTAAACACTTACTATACTTTCTTAAACAAATATATACTTTGTACACATACTTGTTGTGCGTATAAGTAGAGTATTTCTAAACTATAGCTTTTTTAAAGGAATTAATAAAGTTGCAGAGACAATAACAATAATTAGTACTAGTAATAGGTTTCTGCTTAGGCATAGTAAGACAAAAATAAGGCAGCTAACGCTACTTATAATAAAAAAACAGCCTTATTACAAGCTAAGACTTTACTACTGTTATGTAACTTAAGGACAACTTACTAGAAAGAGAGAGAATAGTGTTAAGACTAGAACTAGGACTTGTAGAGAAATCTTTATAAAGACGTTAGCATTTCTAAATAATAGCCTAATAAGCAGCTAGCAGAGTAGTTACGTAATTGCTTAGTGCTTAGTGCTTTTAGCATAACTAAGCAATACTAATTATACTATAGAACTGCTTAGTGCTTAGTGCTCTTAGTATAACTAAGCAATACTAATTACACTACAGGACTGCTTAGTGCTTAGTGCTCTTAGCACAACTAAGCATACTAAGCAGAGTATATACTTATTAGTATATAGCAGTAGGCATTAAGCCCTTATAGCTTAGTGTGTTTAACTTTAAGTGCAATCTAAGGATTACCTAATTCTTAACTCTTCTGTGTTATTTACATTATTCTACTAAACATGCTAACACAACCACCTGTGCTATTACATCGATCTACTAATTGTGCTAGTACAAACCCCTCGTCCATCGCACTCACTTATTCCAAGAGAACCAACACAGATCATCTACGGACGATCTTCATAATTAGCTAGAGCGCCTTAGAAGATACTATCTTATGCCTAGCTTATATTATTGACTTAGTAGTTTAAGACATAATTTAACATCTCTAACTAGCTAATACTATAAAGGTTAGACCTAGAGAGGTTTTACATAGGTAATATGTTAAGAAAATTAAATATAAAATGTTCTTTTTAAACACACTTTGTAAGGTATTTATACTTTTATTATATTTAATTATTATGTTATAATTATTATCTAGATTTAAGCTAGTTGCATTGCTATTAGTGCGTTACTATAATAGTTTAAGTAATTCTTTACTACTTAATAATATCTACTACTAAAGGAACAACTTTTTGTTATTTATAATATAAAAACTTAATAAAACTTAATATATAGTATATATAAGCGCGCGTTTAAGCTCTTATAATATATTAATAAATAGCTAGTATAAGAAATAGAAATAAAAAAAGTACTTATACTCTTATTAACTCTAATAATAACACAAGAAAGATTAACTATTATAACTTTAAGCGTTTTTAACTTTTTTTTATTAAGTAGCACTATATTAAGGTAATTATAAAGATGCTTAAGCAGTTTAAGGACGCTATAAGCTTTTTAAGTTAAAACTAGAAGGTTTAAGTTTAATATATTTAGCTTATATATAACTATTTTTTTATTTTATAAACTTAATATTTAATAATTCTAATAAAGATATAAAAAGTTGTACTATAAAGTAGCCTGTAATAATACAAGCTGCTATAAATAAAGAAAAAGAAAAACTAAGCAAGTACTACGCAAAAACATTAGCTAAGTAAGAGTTTTTATTTAACTACGCAGCTATTCTAGATCTAACTTAAAAGCTTACTATATATAAGGTATAGTTATTATAGTTTGTTATTATAGAGGAGTGCTAATTAGCTAACGAGAATTTTATATAGAAACTTTAAAACAAGTATATATATTATAAATAGTTTTTTAACTATCTTAATTAATATAACAATAGTAAAGTGGCAAATTAAATGCTAGTCTTTACTCTTTTTCTAAAAAGAAAACTTAGCTATAATTAGTTTTAAAGGCTTACTTCTTAATTACCTTTTAATAGCTTTTCTACTTTAAGTTAAATATCTTTTATATAAGAAAGATAAGAGATAAAAGGCCTTACTTAATAAGAAAAAGAATTCTACTTTAGCACTCTTTATATTAAACTAGGGACATTATTTAATATCTTAAAGTAGTAGTAATAGAATAAAAATACATATTCTTAGCTATCTTAAGTAGCAAAAAATATATTAGTAATTTTAATTACTAGTGCTAGTATTAAGCGCGTTTTTAATACTGTAAAAGATGTTATTAGCAATTAAAGGTATTACTTTTAAGCTTTAACTATATAGTTAATTATAGTTTTTAAAAATACTATCTCCTTAAATTTAAAGGCGTAAGAAGTTTCTATATAAAATAAAAATATTAGCCATAAAGCACTATGTAATAAAATTAATAATATATTTAAGCTCCTAGCGCCTAAAGATAGTATATATAGTCTAGAGGATAAAACAGTAGAAGATAAGCTTATAGAAAAGGACTGCCCTTACCCTCCTCCTCCATCTCTATCGCAATCTTGTTGCCAGCTATAGGCTGGCAATTGCCGTTGAACACGTTTCAATTAGTATCGTTTTTTAGTACCTTTAGCAAATTTTTTGACCCTAATTTTCGCTTAGTGGTCTAATAAAGTTTTAACTATCTCCTAACTCTAACTAGTAATAAATATTAAATACTATAACCTAACTCTAGTCTGTGCAACCTAACTACAACTATAATGTAACCTATACTTATATATAAGTACCTACAGCCTATTTACTAGCCTAGGTATAGATTAGATTGTAGTTGTAGTTAGGTCGCATCGCACAGACTATATAACTAAATTAGTGCTTACTTAGCTTACTTCTTCTAATCTTACTTGTTTAATATAGCTATTTATTACTATAAATAGCACGTAACTATAACCTAACTACAACTACAACTACAACTTAACTTATACTTATAGTCTATGCGCGTAACTACAACTACAACTACTAGTTATTGTAACTTAACTACAACTACAACTACTAGTCTATGTAACTTAACTATAACTATAACTACTAGTCTGTGCGACTATAACCTAACCTATACCCACGCTAAGCGTAAGTTAGCGTAGGTATAGGTTGGGTTGTAGTTGGGTTAGCTTACGTTAGACCCTAACCACAACCCAACCTATACCCATTTACCAGTCTATAAGCGCATATAAGTTACACGTAAGACACGCTCTTTATTGTGCTATGCCCTATGTACAGATTTAGAATTTTAATAGAAGGCTGTTAGGACGTTAGCCTAGAGGGGGAGGCTCTGTCACAGATAGTTGCGTGTTGGCTAGATCTGCTAAGCTTGCTTATTGTTAGCTTGCCTACCTGCAATTGTGCTTATAAGAGGCTCCTTACCTGCAAGGTTACAAGCAGGTATTATTTGCTTAAAATATACACACGTTATTATTTAAGTTATCTCTTACTATCTTCTGTAGTGTAAAGCAAATACTATTGCCTAAAGCCACCCCTTATACGTGTGCACGTCGCATTATAATAGCTATTTATTACGTCTACTTACGCACTTTTACTGCAAAGAAAAACAATAATTTTATACACTTACTACAAACTTTAACAGCCTTACAACTATAGTACTTGCACGTATTAAGTAAACTACGTAAGCTTTAACTAGTAGCAAGGCGCCTATAAAGAGTATGTACATAAAGGCTAGTTAAAAGGCGCCTACAGAACTTACAAAGTCTAGAGCTCTAAAAAAAATATTAATTCAAGCTACGCAGTAAGTTATTATAGTTAGATACTAATAGCGTGTAGCTATTGCGCTGAAAATAATTAAAAATTAGTAAAATTTAACTAAACTCTTACTACAGAAACTTCTGTTTAGCTATCTTATTTATAAGATTACGCCCAATAATTGCTCTGATTTATGCTTTTAGGTAAAAGCAATTTGTACTTTTTAAAAGTTTGCTAAAGCGTTTTTAGTTAGTCATTTTAAGGATATTATAACTACTCTTGTTATTTTTTAATTTTATACTAACTAATTAATATAAACTGTAACTTTAATACTATTTATGCTAGAAGAGTTACTATTTAAGCTAAAGATTTAAGAATAGCTGTTAGATACTATAAGAAGTTTGATACTAACTTTAAGTTTTACTAAAAAAAATTGTAAAAGAAGGAGTTTAGGTTTTCTATATATATAATAGAATAAACATTCTTTTTAAAATAATTATGTGCTGTAAGCCTGTAATAACTAACTGTAAGATCAACTACAACCTAACTACCTCTTTTAGTAACTTAAATATAACTTAACCTATACTTATAGTCTATACGAATAATTTATCTACAACTACTAGTCTATATAACTCTAACCTAACTACTTATTTTTAAGGTGTTAAAGGTGGTGGTTGTTGTTGTAGTTAAAATAGGTTTTCTAAAAAAAGTGAAAAGCAGCTACCCTCTACTGATTAGTTGCAAAAGTCCAAGATTGTGTATAGTTAACAAGATTTAAATAGTAGGTAGATAAGGTCTACGCGCTAAGCGCTTAGAGCAGAAAAGCTTAGACTACTAAACAAAAATTAAGGTTAAAAAAATTTGCTTAAGGTACTAAAAAACAACACTAATTAAAACGTGTTTAACAGTAATTGCTAGCTTATAGCTAGCAATAAAATTACAATAGAAATAAAAAAAGAGGGAAAGAATAAATATATTACTATAGTAGAAGCCTACAATACTTTTTTATAAAAGCTCTCTACTTACTACTTTTTACTTTTAGGATTTCTTATACTATATAGTACTATATATAAATAACTTGCATATAAACAATATAATACTTAAACTATTTAAAGTTAGACTTTACTAAGTTACTATACTAGAAGCTATAGTAGTAAATTATAAAGCTAGCATTTACTATTATTAAGTAGCTACTTTTGTTAGTTAAAAAGAAGCTAGTAGTAATAGTTCTTATAGTAGTTAAGTTAGTACAAAGGTTAAAATATAACTATAGTTAAAACATTTTTAATGTGTCTAGTATTATAAATATTAAAGTTAGAATAAGAACTATAAAAGGCTAGTTTAGCTAGTACACTATATACACTGCGCATGTTAATAGTCTAAGTATAGTAAAAATATATTACTTTAGTAATCTTTTTTTGCGTAAATATAACTTTAGTAAAGAGACTTAAAAGTAGCTTAATAAAAAGTAAAAGCGTGTTAAAATAGCTATTAAGTAGCTAAAATAAACTAATAAGCAAAATAATTGTGTAAGTTGCCTTTAGAAGTAAAAAAGCTATATTTAGATAGTAATGCTATTGTTGTTTATTAATATCTAAGAATAGGTACTAAACGCTGTAACTATAATACTGCTAAAATAGCAACAGGACAATAGAAGTTGCGGTTAGCAGTAAATAGTTAGTAGTAAATAGTTATTATTTAAGAAGGTTAGTTAGAGAAATATTGCGTATTTTTGTTTCTGTCTAAACATGCTAGAGCGACACACTAATTGCGTGCTAGCAATGCTAAACAAGAGGGCATAAGCCTGTATACCTATTGTTAGCAATAAATTTTTTTTACTAAAAAGGTGTCTACAAAATGTATAGTTACATTAAAAGGTTGTCTTAAAAGGCTAAAGCTACTAACATAACTACAACTACTAGTCTGTGTGACCCTAACTTAACTTATACTTAACTTTAGCATAAAAAACGTAGGTTGTAGTTAGGTTAGGGTTAAGTTAGCTGACGTTAGACCTTAAATACAACCTAACCTATACCTATTTCCCAGCCTAATAAAAAGCTTACTAGTAATTATCAAAACAGCTCTAGCGTGTATAGAGCTTAAGAGTCTACTTAATAGAGTTATTCACTTGGTCTTTGCTAAGAAAGTTGCTAGCGCGCTTATTTAATAGTTTATTAGCTATTACTTTAATAATAAGCTTAGTAGGCGTGAATTCTTACGGAGACTCTTTGGAAATATACTTAACTATAGCTTCTATTTCTAGCTTATTTAGACGCTTTAAATTTGGTTTGTAATTGCGTTAAAAGCGCTTTCTAGTATATTAGTAAGATAAAGTTCTTTAAAGCACGTTATAGATAGACGTAGCATGTTTTTAGCTTTAAACACGTTATAATTAGATATTAAAAAGGACAAGCTAAAGATCTAATTTAGAATAAGTTAATAGATAATTGCGTTGTTAAGACATAACGCGTTTTAGTGTCGAAGTTGACGCGCTGGTGGGGTGTGGGCCATTCGCTTAGGTAGGCCATTCGCTTATGAACCACGTTAACCATTAAAAGAATATGCGGTGGAACACGTAATGATAGCCCTCATCGCCAAACAAACTGAGCACTGGCGTTGGCATCGAAACCGCTCAATCTGTATTGTACAATAACACTTGGGAGATGCTAACATGTGATATTCCGTCTCCATGAACGAGTTCAAAGCTCAACACACCAAGTACCGAGCATGAAGTCAGCTTGAAACTCGCATGCCCATCTTCCCAACGCCAAAACACCGCATAATGCTGCCTTGTTACACTTACGCAATGCACGACACTACTTCTTTTTGCCTTTGCTCTTGCCCTTGGTTGCCGAGCCGTTGGTAGCAACACTGCTTGCACGAGATATTGTCGCCGATGCTGGTGATGCCTTACTCTTGACCGTGTCGAGCTGCTTGTTCTGCTATCATATTAGTATACGCGGTTGCCCATGGTCCATAGAGTCAACCTACCTTGACACCATTCTTCGTCTTCTTCTTCGGCTGCTCCTCTTCCTCTTCCTCTGTCTCCTCTTCTTCGTACCCACGTTTGCCATTCTTGTTCTTGAGATCGCCCTCGCCAAGCTCACGGACGATTGCCGAGATGAGCGTAGTGCAGCGTCGACCAATCTCCTGTGGTGTGCGAGAAAGGAAGAACCAATCAAAGCGGAATAGGGGCGATTCGCGGATCTCGTCGCGAATCTTCTCGTAAATGTACTCGCCTTCAACGCCGTGTTTGTGTAGCATGACAACGAGGAATTTGTCTTCCTCCTCAGTGTACACCTTCTTGTTGGTGGTTGAGACAGTGTACTTGATCTGCATCTGCTGAAGAGGCATACGGTACATGCCAATCTTCTTCGCGATGAGGCGCTTCTTCTCTTCCGACTGTCGCACACGGAGTTCACCCTCTTCGATGACGCCCAGATGCTTTTGCCAATTGTCCAACGTCTTGTACTTCTTCCAGAAGACCTTGGCATAGGCTTTGATCTCTTCAGCATCTTTCCCGTCAACTTCTTCTGAGATGCCGTCGTAGTTCTGCCGACCGTACTTGGCACTGCCGTTCAGGAACTGCTGGAAATCACGCTTGTTCCATTCGGGGAAACCCTGTTCGATCAAGCGTTCCTTTTCGGCCTTTTCTTCTTCCGTCAGTGGCTCCGCGTCGTCAATTTCCTGTTGCGCAAGTTGTTGATCGGCCTCACGGGCCTCAAGGTCCTCATCCGGACCGTCTGGGAGAGGGGCTTTCAGGTTGTTCTCCTTGCGGTACCATGCGGTCTCCTTGTCTTGAAGCTCAGAGAGCCGGTCGGGGAAGAACTGATAGTCATGGATGGTGATCTGCTTGGGTGCACGAGGTATCCTAGGCTGCTTGTTCTCTGTCCGTCCGCCAGTGACCAGTGTCTTACGGTAATACGAATCGATGCCGTAGTTTTGCTCTTTTCGCTCGCGCTTCGAAGGGTTGATCCAGGAGATGCCGACTTCTTTCTTCCGGGGCTGAAACGTCTCACCATTCCACTCATATGTTGAGTCCGAGGTGAACTTCTGAAGGTCGTCGAGACCAAGAGTCTCGTACCTCTTGTTGAGTTTCTCTGTCATCTCTTCACCACGGCGCATGACAGCTTCGAAGTCGTCATCACCAAGTTCGCCATCAGCTGCTAGCCCGACGGGACCCTTGCTTTTGAACACTGCCTCGGCGCCATGCTGGATCATGGTCAAGAGTTCATCTTTGGATGCGGCATTTTTGACAGGCTGTTGCGAGCGGCCTTGCTGGATGACTAGTTGATCGAGACGCAGCTTCTGTGCAGCACGTTCAAGTACTTTCTCTTCGATAGCCATTTCGGTAACGAAACGGAAGACGTAGACTTGCTTGGTCTGGCCGATACGATGAGCACGGTCCATAGCTTGGAGATCGGCTTGCGGATTCCAATCACTGTCAAAGAGGACAACGATGTCAGCGGAAGTCAGGTTGATACCCAGTCCACCAGCACGGGTGGTGAGGAGGAATAGAAACTTCTCCGAGCCTTCTTTGTTGTAGTCGTCGATGGCCTGAATACGATCCTCGTGGGCAGTCGAACCGTCGATACGGCAGTATTTGTAATCTCGCATGACTGAGTAGTCTTCCATGATATCTAGCACACGACTCATTTGTGAGAAGATGAGCACTCGACTGCCTTGAGCCTTCATGCGCTTGAGTAGCTTGTCCAGCATGACCATCTTGGCAGCATTGGTAACAAGATGTTCATCGGTAGTGTATGGCGGACCAGGCTCGGCGCCTTCAAAGAGGTATGGGTGGTTGCAGCACTTGCGCAGCTGCATGACGATGTTAAGAAGTCGAGTCTTGGACTCCTTGTTGCCAGCACCGCCATTTACAGCGTCGATGTCCTTTTCGAGAATCTTCTTGTACCACTGAACCTGCATGTCAGACATGCCTACGTAGAGATTGATTTCCTTCTTGGGCAATAGCGATTTTTCGACGTCGGCCTTGACACGTCGGAGCAAGAAGGGTCGGAGGACTTTGTGGAGTTGTTTAACGACGGCGTCAGAGTCGGCGTTCTGCTGTGAGAACCAGTCGTCGAAAGCTGCGGAATCTCCAAAAACATCGGGAAGGAGAAAGTTGAGTAGGGCCCAGAGCTCGTGGAGGTTGTTCTGAAGAGGGGTTCCGGTGATGAGCAACCGACTGCGCGAATTGAAGACGCGGACCATCTGTGCAAGCGACGACTCTTCGTTCTTGATGCGATGAGCTTCGTCGATGATGATGTATTCCCATGCGAACTTCTTCAAGTGTGACTTCTCGCGCAAGATCATTTCATAGGAGGTGATGCACACATCGAAGCCATCAGGCACCAGGCGCTCCTTGATGAGCTCGGCACGATCGTCTTTGTTACCCTGAAGGACCAGGACGTTTACGTCAGGGCACCATTTGGCGAATTCGCGCTTCCAGTTGTCAAGTGTCGACTTGGGCACTGCGACCAGGTGAGGACCGTGGATGCCGGCAATGTAGCGCAGGTAGCCGATGAAGGAGATGGTCTGCAGAGTCTTTCCGAGGCCCATCTCGTCGGCAAGGATACCAGAGATACCGTTTTCGTGCAGGGAGATGAGCCAATTGAGACCAGCAACCTGGTAGTCGCGCATGGTGCCACCCTTGATGAAGCCTGGCGACTCGCGAAAGACAGTCTCGTTGTGGCCACCATGCTTCTCTTCGCGCACCAGCTCGGCATCCTCCTCCTGCTCAGTCTTGCGGCGACGCTCCGCAGCGGCGCCGCCTTTCCGCACCTTACTCGCCTTGGATCGCTTGGTCTCTTCGGCATCTTGGCGGTCGATCTCGGCGAGAATCTCCTTGATGCGCGGGTTGGGGTTCGTGTCGATGAAGTGGCGGAACAGGTCAGTCAGGCCGAGGAGGTATCGAAAGCGACGAATGGTATCGTCTTCCTGAAGAGAAAAGCCAAGTCAGTCATGTCCTTGGCGAATGTATTGCAATGCGCCGGTGACGTCGCGTACCTTGGACGCCCTCAGACCCTCAGCCTTTTTGCCGTACATGCTTTTTCGCATGTTCATCTCTTCGGCGCGTCGCTTTCGCCCATCTACTGGCGCATGGTCACCTGCGACACTGTTTGCGGTGGTGTTGGGGTTGGTGTCCGAGTCCTAGTGCGCGTGTCAGTTCGTGGACTGCGTGGATGCGATTGGGGGTGTCGGGGCCTGCGTACTGTGTAGTCTGGCGTATCGACATTGTACTGCGGCTGTAATGTTAGCCTTTTGTCTTCTACTTGGTCGCGCCTTCCACCACCTGGACGTCTGGGTGTCGCGGCGAGAAAGGCGCGGATGGGGGTTGCGCTTACGCCAAATTTCTTGAAGCCGCTCATCGTGTCGTCTTGCTGGTCCTGCATCTCGACATCGGAGTGCGCCGACGCCTCATCCGACGAAGGCTCCTCCTTCTTCGCAGCGCTCTTCCGCGGCATATGGCCTGTTTGGGCTGTTGGCCGCGTGCAGTGGGGCCCGTGTTCTGATCACAGTGGCGCAATCGACTGTATTACGTCGCTCGATGTGTCGGCGTGTTGCGTGTGATGGCGTGGACGCGTTGGGGACGGGTTGGTCGTGGCAGATGTTTGCGCAATGGGCAATGGGTAGCAGGAGTAACTAGTGACTGAATAATGTGGACAGCCCTTGGCGCGTCAGGACGATGCGCGCTATCCTCTTTGTGGCCGTACTCACTACGTCCATTCGCTTGACAGATCAACATGCACGCATCCCTAGCTGTCTGCACCAAACGCTGCTCAAAACACGATACTGCGGAACTAACGGTAGAGGCGCCCGCGTTGCGCGACGCGATATCGAACATGACGTCAGTTGGGCAGTTGGATGATAGAGTGATGCATGATATGGTCATCTCCGTCTTCCTAGTTTGTAGTTGCGAGTATAAAACGATGCCTGTTAAATTGGGTAGACGAAATGTGATGACAGCACCTTACAAACATCTCTTTCAATACAATAACGCCTATCTTCATTCGACGAACCACGTAGTACTTCTTTGCTGTGCAGTAAAAGAAATGAGCCACTTCCTTGTACCTTGCTAACAACGTTGAGCAGATTGTTCCTGGCACGACTGGCACTTGGATCCATGAAACGGTTTGGTATCATCGCTAGCAAGGTTTCCAGACCTCCTCTCTTCTGCAAGCGGTAGACTCCTTCTGTTAATCTCATCAACCGAGGCAGTGTTTGATGCTTGATCCATGATCCAGCGAGCTGTACCACTAGTTTGGCGTTCTCGATGAAAAGCGTCGCATTTTGGAGCAGGTTGCCCAATCGTTGCATCCCAAGTTTCTCGAAGCCACTAATAGCATCTTGGAGAACTTCTTGAACGGGTTGCTTCGATCTCCTCCGGACACTGGGAACGAGTCGTAGACGACAAAGGATGCGCTGCGAGCACATATTTACCATTGCCGTAAATATTCCATCTTCATCACCAGAGTGGGCGTTTCCTTAGTCCTGTACGTTGTGAATGAGAGAGCAATCTGTATTACGTACGATTTGATACCCAACAGCCTTCACAAAGTTCCCGACTTCAGTGTCCAGAATCCAGAACATGTAAGCATTCTTGTCTCATATGCGTGCCGTTGGTGACCTTTCGCGGGTCTGACATCACAGTCTCACGTACATAGTAAAGTTGAACAGCAACTGTTGGCAGACGCTGTGCTGGGTGGCGGCACTACGTAGATATGGCCAACCCGAGATCTGCAACGAGAATAGAAGATGCTGCGCTGAGTGTCTACTTACAGTTTATTCAAATCTGCTCCAGGCTTGGAGCAAGCGCTCTAGGCTGCCGACAACGATCCGACAAACCTGCAACTGTCTCACCAGATATGGACCACCGAGAAGCGATAGGTGAACACTTCAATCCGGAAGCAACATATCGGTCAACGAGGATAGAAGAACTGCGGCGCTTGGATTTGAACATCATGTTCTTAGTCGGAGGTCCGAGTGGGTCCTAAGGCCTGCCAATCACAGCATTACGAAAGCGCTGACGACGGACCATACGCGAACTAGCCGCGTATGTTGACCCCTCGCGGCACGCCTCCAGGAAGTCCGGAGTCAATGACGACACAGCGTAAGCCGAAGATGCTTGCACCGCTGCACAGGGCACGAGGCGTCCGGCTCTCCGCTATAGTTGCGGCACACGCAATCCAGCAACCTGCAACGTGAGATACCACTTCGTCTATCTACCTTGCATCCAGTCAAATCATCCGCGATTGCAATTCACCGTCATCAAACATCAACATGAGCCACCCAACACATCCCGCGACAGTACACTTCCCCATTACAACCACCCTACTAACAGGTGGTCTGGATGCCGTGTACTTCCTCTCGAAATATGCACTGACGTCTGGTGCTGTGGCATCGGCCTGTAAGTCCTCTTTTTCAATATTCTCCTTGTGAATGGTTGCACGAAGCTAACACAACATAGTCAAAACCCTAGACATCGTCATTAACCCCTCCCTCTTTCCCGTTCTATCCTACTACACCACGCTCCTCACGCTCCTCTTTTCCGCACCAGCCGTCGCGACCGGCATGTACGAATTCATTCCGCTCATCAAGCGCGACGGCTTGAAGTCGAAAAAGGCACAGGTTGGCGCTTTACACGCCATCATCAACGATGTAACGGTACTCGGTGCGGCTTTCAACTGGTGGACACGCAGGAGCAACCCAGGCATGGTGCCGAGTGATACGAACATCCTGATCAGTAGTGTCATTGCGCTGCCGGCGACCATGTTCGCGGCGTACTTGGGTGGTAGTTTGGTATATGTGTATGGTATGGGCTTTAGAGGTGGCCAGGCGAAGGCGAAGAAGGCGCAGTAGAGAAAAGGAAGTCGAGGGATAGCAAGTTGTGTCACAGTCAAAAAGTCTACCATGGCCTTCACAAATTTTGTGCGTTAGTTTTCGATTTGGTGGTGTCACCATTGATTTGTACGGATTCGCTACATGAGACGCAAGGCAGGTTGGGGAAGAGCAAAGTAATATCCAAAGGGGAAGAGCGTAGTAATATCCAAAGGGGAAGAGCGTAGCACCTCGGAGAGGCAACGCGTGTGAAGAAGAAAGATGAAAGACAAAAGAAAACACATCCTCGTTCCACCGACATTCAGCGCAGTTCTATCCACCTCTCTATTTTCAACCCGATGTGATAGGTTCGGCCAGGAGACTTTTCGATTGCCACTATGCTATACCGCTAACCTAGAGTAAATCTTCTATGAGCTGAGCGTCCTCAAACAAAACAAGTAGACCTCTATCGCTCGTACCATCCATCTTTCCATGAAACGTCGTTCTGGCCTTCACCATTCTGTAGAGCAAAAACATACAACAGCGGGGATTCGCTAGTGGTCACCCACCTAACTACTAATCCGCCGGTATCTTGCTTAAATAGGGCTGAGCGAACGGGAAGCCTTGCTCTCAAGATCCTATGGTCGTATGTGGAAGAACAGAGTTTAGTAATCCTAAATAACCTCGATCCAGCAGACATGATCCTAAGAGCACGCCGTGTACAGCCTTCCTCTGTCGTAGTGCTTAGTATGATATTCATTCGCTTCAGACCGGAGAGATGCGAATCCATCCGAATTGCCCGGAACGCTGAGGGCTGGTCCAAGAAGCATCGGTGATCATTTGGGGGGGTATGGCGCCAACCCTGGGAAACGTTCATCGGGTAGTCCGATTGTGGAACTGCGGAGGATGAGAAGCCGTCGCCAGCGTCGAACATATCAATGTCAGCGTTGATGATGGTGATTCCATCGCCCGTACACAGGAAGGATTGTAAGAGCTAAGCTCTTTGGTCGCTGAACACATGAGTTGAATGGAAAGCTTGAGAGATGCCCAGCATGAGCGAGATATTTTCGACGTGTGACACACTATCGCTCAAGCTTATGGAGTTTGAAGAACGTCCAACCTTGTCCGCATGTTGTTACTGCAGATGATCCCAGAACTCATCCTCATTGAAAAGGAGCGATGTATCGTACAGATCATATGAAGTTCGATGTGGTAACTCTCTCCATTGACTTGTATGCAAAATCGATAGAAGTGTCTAAATGACAACACGCTAGTAGATCTTTGTGAGACTCCGAAAGTATTGTCATCGTGGTTTGAAAGGCTCACGATTTCTAGCAAAGTGAGTTTCGGAAAGTAATTATCTCGCACCATTAAAACTCAATCATTACAATTCGAATTCCAGTACATCGCAATCCCCAGTGCCTTGCTTGCACCGGTGAGTCTTGCCATCCGCTTCACCTCTTAAAGTTTGCTCCATCAAAAAACTCATCTGAACGTCGCTTAATAACTGGCAGCGCTGGAGCTCAAGAAGATCGCTCAAGTGGCAGTGGAAACACATCACCATGTCGTTTTGCAATGTATGCTGTCGACTCAGCGTACTTGTGCTCAAAATGCTCGTCGTCGTAGCCCCGGTGCCTGTACGTTGCACTGAAGGCGTGCGTAACTCCGGCAAGAGTATGACTGCAAAGCCAGATATCAGCCATTTCTCACTGGGGTGGAAACGGAGGATGAAAGCATTGTTCAAATCGGTAATACCGGAGAACATGCAGATGCGGTCACCCGATCCAATCTCATACGATCCTGGGCCTCCTCCACAAGCAAGTCCAATGATGCCGTTTGTGCCCATGAAGGACGTATAACGTGAGTGTCGTTGATCAGTGTTTCGTCGGGCCAATTTACTCCTAGCAGCCATGTATAGTGCCGTAGCGTCTTCCGTCATACTCCTGGAGATAATGTTGCGCATAACTTTACTGCCACCATCGCCGGGCCGTGGGCTGGCACTGGCGTCCCGCCCTAGCTTACGAATCGTCCGTGAGAGACCGCCAATTACCATATCTGTGGACGCTTCTATCATCGCTTGCCGCACTTTCTCGGTCGGACCAGGGTTTCCGTATGCCACATGAGGGTCGGCAAAACTCAGTAAATCTTGCGTCTCTCCTTTGGTAACATATTCGCCAAGATCCTGAATATCTTGGGTCGAGAAGGATCTTGGATGCATGTTTGATCGGATCGTTGTCCAATTTGCCCTCCATGTTCCAGACTGGAAAGCCTCGTCGTGATCTACAAATTCACCGACTTCAGTGATTGTACTAACGAATGAGGCAGAGGCTGTTATGCAGGGCGTAGCAGCCAGAATGTAGAGGTGTGGCTGAAGATCTGGGCACAGTTTCAGGATGTGCTGTGCGAGTGTTTCCCGTGAGACAGCTAGCGCTTGCATGAGAAAGGTCAAGAAACGATAATCGTCCGAGTCTCCTCTTCTTGATTCTTCGTGACATTGGTTGCGGAGCACGTCAACGAGAAGCTCGGCAGGTGCTTTGTTGTAGTCTGGCACGATCTTCTCTCCATGGCCAGTCGATGCAACTCCAAGGAACCCGTAGATCCTATCGTACACTACAGAACTCTCCGATGATGCGAATTCTTGCAAGAGATCGCGCAAGCGAAACGTGGATTTCAGGGTCTTGCTG
The DNA here is from genome assembly GCA_009289805.1 of Alternaria gansuensis. NCBI lineage: Eukaryota > Fungi > Ascomycota > Dothideomycetes > Pleosporales > Pleosporaceae > Alternaria > Alternaria gansuensis. The sequence continues at coordinate 145,802 of WBOK01000040.1, read as the reverse complement.
TTGCGGCGACCCAGCACCTCTCTCTTGTATTGCTTCGTACTCTTGAACTTCTTCCGGTATTTGAACAACAAGTAGCCACGGCTCATGTAGATCAAGTTTGTTGGTGATGCGACTGGTGTTGATGCAAGCCCATTGCGCCAGATGTTTTCGACTGTCGCAGCATCTACCTGGAGGTCGCCACACCAAATTTCGACTGACTGTGCCAGAACAAACTCCTGAACCACCCAAATCCGACTCCAATACCGTTTGTTGAGGACATTTGCCAGGGCGGTGTGAAACTCTTCGACTTTGAGGAGGTCTGGATGGCGTGTAAGCATGAAAGCCAACTCTTCATATCCCTGAAGAAGCCCAAGCCAGACTATGACTGACTGGGCTCCAGTATATATATCCCGCATGAGCGATACTTGGTGATTGCGTTCCGGTATGTTGCTCTGGTCAATTGCGATAGCATCAATCCACAGGGGTAGGGCCTTTGCTGGATCTTTTTCACAACACTGCAGAAGATACTGCTTCCTACGGTACTGCTGTAGGAAGCTCCACAACCCCACCCCTACGGCAAACCCGGATCCTTGGATGTTGATGTATTTTTTCTCGCCGTCTTTGGGATCCCATGTGTACGAAAGCGCGATGAAGGAGGGTTTGTTGTCCAGGTCACAAAGAGACAAAGTTGCCTGTATAGGCTCGTAGTCTGGCGCTGGCAAGATCTCCAGAAGCCTAACATTCTTCTTGTTTGGGTCTAAGGGGCCATATTGTAACAAAGGCAAGGCTCTCAGTGGGTCATCCTGGTTGGGTGTTGTCGGCGGACTAGCAGGCGCGGTGGATTTGCGCCTCAACTTTTGGAGCCGAAATGGTTCGACCAAAGTCTTCTTGAATATGCTCTGCGTTGACCACTCCGATGAAGTCATGATACTGTGTGGTGGGCAAGTGCGATGATGTAGCGACGTAGGCCTTGACCAAGCTCATCAGTATCAAGGCTGAGATGGAGAAAGAAAGCAGCGCCAAGAAACGTGTTTTGTCCAGGCCATCATTACAGGTCACATCACCCTTCACTGTAACTCGCCCAATAGGAGGGGAATTCGATGTTCTCTAGCGAATAGGCGATGATGTGGCTTGCAGTTGGGTGTTCAGATGATGGTTGTCTAACGCCAGAAGTTCGTCCATTGTACGGGGACGAGATTGTTCGGCTCGACTGACTAACCGTGGGGGCCAAAAGCCATTTCAGCCCCAAACATCCTATTCGATCATCTCCCTTTACGACGGTGTACGCCTGACTATATCGCCCCTAATAAGCATGGCTTTTGTGCCATCTGCGTGATTCGCTGCGCAGGCCTGCTGCATGGAACTGTTTTTGTCAGCGGAACGGATTACGAAGCTGCATCACCCTCACCCTCCAATTTACATGAGTTTGCCTCGGCAACACAGTTTTCTTCTCGCATCGTCGAAACTCACCAGGCTCTGTCTCCATAATTATGTCGATGTATACCTACAACCACACTGCCCTCAACATCAACAGTTTGCTCTTAGAAACAAGTCAACACAACATCGAGCACACAATCGACCCCGCCATCTGCGACAGCAAAGCCAACACCAAGCACTCCCCCTCATCACAAGATCATACACCTTTAGCGGTCTTCTTTCCTCGAAACACAAAGGAAACGTCAATTTTAATAAGAGCGTGCAATGAGAGACGCATAGCTGTGACGCCTTTTTCCGGCGGCACAAGTCTTGGTGGCGCGCTTGCGGCCACGAAAAGAGGGATTTGCATAAGTTTCGAGCGTATGAAATGCATCGTTGCAATACATGAGGATGATTTAGATGCTGTTGTGCAGCCGGGGTTAGGGTGGATGGAATTGAACGACGATTTGAAAGGAAGAGGGTTATTCTTTCCTGTTGATCCTGCGCCTGGAGCCAAAATAGGGGGCATGGTATGTTCTGGTCTCCTCGTTTTTCTCTGCACTCGCTTCTCATGCAACCTCGTGTAAAGGAAGTGGGAGTTTATTAACCAAACGTGAAGATAGCGATGTCCTGCTCTGGAACCAATGCTTACCGCTACGGCACTATGAAAGAGAACGTTATATCTCTCACTTGTGTGCTGGCCTCTGGCGCTATAATCAAAACGCATCATCGACCTCGAAAATCTTCCGCTGGATACAATCTCACGCATCTCATTATTGGATCAGAAGGTACACTTGCACTTGTTACGGAAGTTGTGTTACGTCTCGCGCCTCTACCCAGGAACCTTCATGTCGGGCTAGCGACCTTCAATACGTTCCAAGAGGGAGTCCAGGTCGTTGTATCGCTACAGAAACTAGGCCATCGGGTTGAAGCGTTGGAGTTGGCAGATGGACCGCAGATGCAATGTGTCAATTTCTCTAAGCTAGCACCACAATGAACACTTCAAGAAGTGCCAACATTATTTTTCAAGATTTCAGGCCCGTCAATGCATATCGTTCAAGAGCAGATTTCTGCCATTCAAGAGCTATGTAAAGCGCATGGTGCGTCTAGAGTCGATATTACGTATCAAGAAGAAGAGATGGGTGTCATCTGGGGAGCACGGAAATGCATGGGCGCAGCTCTTCTCGCTATGAAGAAGAACCCCACAGATCTCTTCTTGCATAGTGATTGCGCAGTTCCTATCTCGAACCTCTCTCACCTCGTCGCTGCAACCCAGCATCTCATCGCTCAGGCCTCAGCCGCTCATCAATCATCTTGGTTCTGTGCCAATGTAGGCCATATTGGGGATGGCAACGTTCATTTTGTTATCATTTGCCCGCAGCAACACTACGAAGCTGCCATGAATATGCTCCTAGAGATTGCTAGATTAGCACTAAAATTGGAGGGGACAGTAACAGGAGAGCATGGTATTGGGCTTAAGCTGAGGGATGTGCTGGTCGAGGAGGTAGGAAGTGAAGGTGTGGAGATGATGAGGGGCGTCAAGAGGGCTTTGGATCCTAGGGGTATCTTGAATCCGGACAAGGTTTTCAGACTGGAAGAGGAAGGAAGTACGTCAATGCTTTGAGCCTTTCTACTGTAATAGAATAACGCAGTAGGGTTTTATGTATAGGCGGCAGTGCCAAATTTGGAAACTCCTTTCTCTTGCTACTCGTGCTATCGCAATTTCATTATGTAGCCTTTCAAACATGCGGAGAGTTTAGTGACTAGGACGGTGGATCTCATTACCATACATTCTTCAGATGCCTTTGTTGTGGAGATTCAACATAGCAGTAAACTACTCCCTTCTACAATGCACCAAAAAATTTAGTCTTTTTTAATTGACTGGAATCAGCATTATCTCATTGTTACAAAGATGCGTTGACGTTTGATTGAGCAAGAACGGAGTTATCTCAAGCAAGAAAGTGGTGATTCTACCTCTACTGGACGCACCAGAGACTATCTGTAGTCGAAATGGCACTTTGACCTCACAGCTTTGCCGTGTCCTTGGGGTCGCCAGTAGCGCCAACTGCCTTCAGAGCATTCCACAGCTTCAGGCCCTCATCCAGTCTAATATCTTCCTCGATAGCGACGTTTCCATCATTCTTCAGTGTCCTCAGCTGCATCGCATGCTTTGTACCCCAAACCATCTCCTCGCCCTTCAGAAACCTGCTCAATGGTTCGTGAAAGGCCTTTGATGCGATTTTCTTCTCTTCTGCGGTCAGATCGCTACCATTGCCCCAAAACCATATCGCCATGTCGGAGCCATGACTAGCACCAAAGTGTTTGGGCAATTCCTTGTCAACACATTGCGCGCGCCACTCGATGCGGTATCTATGGATGAGATCTCCAGCGCCATGCTTCACCAATGCATTCACCATTCCGCGGTACAGTGCGTGGATCTGCACATCAGCGTATATATGGCCGAAGGCTGCCTGCCAGCTTATGTACCTTGACGGCAGTTTGGAATTTTGAAAATAGTGCGTCATCAATACCTTGCATGCTTCACGAGGATAGTCAGCTTCAAGGCGGTGCAGCATGTTGTCGAAGCCTGGTTTAGGTGGCCGCCAAAGGCCGTAGACAAAATGCTCGTCGCTGCATTCACCAATGATGAGCTTGACGTTGCGGCGTTTCATGCGCTCTGCGTAGACACCATTTGACAGCTCCTCAAGAAGACCATGCCGCACAAAAGACCCATCCGTCACTGTGCGAAACTGGTGATGCTTGATCTTATTACTTGCCTCCACAACAGCCCGCGGACTTAACGCGCGGAGTTTTGCCAGTTTCTCGGCTGGCGACATGTCTGGCTCAAAATCCAAGGCCTTCAATAGCTCATCGAACTGATCCTGCGCCTCAGCCAACCCCTTCGGCTGCATGCCTGGGCCATTCGACAGCATCAACGCCCTCTTCACGATAGCTTTCTCATCGGGTAATCCGAGATCGTACGATAGCTGATGGAAAACAGAGTGCGAACCTGCCGAGTATCCGCCGATGGTAATGTTCGAGGCGTTCCCACCAAAGAAGCTGACATTCTCATACGTCCATTGCAAAGCCATGCGCTGATCCCAGAAACCGAGATTGACACTAAAATCCGGACATGAGTCGATTATCTCCTGTGATGCGAGAAACCCGAATGCGTTTAGGCGGTAGGCGGGAGCAACGACGATGCATTGGGTTGGAGATTCGATGAATAGCGCACGGAGGTCGAGACCGTTCGGGCTACCCCATTGCAGGAACCCGCCATCTAGGCTAGTTTAGCGTTGATCTACCACATGGTACCAGAGTTTATATCCCGTGCCAGTGAGGGGCCGTTCTGTACGCCGAAGATGGTCCAGAAAGTTGTTTGCCGTGAAGTGGCGATACCAAGCACTAAAAGGGTGACGAATTGGAAATGACTACTTACGTATCCAGAATAGCACCGGCCAGCCTCCCCGAGTTAGCTATCATTGGTTGAGGTTCGAAGAGTCAGGGACATGCCTTCTTTTGGTGATTCCCTAGCTGGAATCCAAATATTGGTCTGTAAACAGTCTTCGACCCACGTAGGTTCGTCAAGGACTCCATTAATGGCCCCTGGCTGTGGACAAAATCCACAGCCGCCCGTGTATCGCCCAGGGTTCGCTTTCGTTCCGTAGCGGTAACACGGTGGTAGTGACCGCGGCTTCTGGAAGCGAAAGGGGCCGACGGGTGGGAGGGCATATGGAACGCCTCCAAAATAGTGGCACTGCGCTTGGCAGTCACTGTTAACGTAGGTAAGCCCTTCCGCAAAGCCACGGAGCTGGAGATCGCGATGATGTGGTTTGGTTAGCTTCGACATGTTGATGGGAGGAATTTGTGCAGGCGAGGCTTGTTGATCGATGATCGAGGTACCGGTACCTCGGCTAGGTGTGAGTGCAGCCCCCGGTGCAGATCATTCAATATGACGATCATAAGCGCGCGAGCATGTCCGTACGTATTCTTCAACGGCGCGGGACTGTATCGACCATATAGATGACAGAACGGTTGTTGAGTTCATGAGTTCATTCTTCATTATCATTAAATATCATTAATAATCATTAATATTTGCGCTTCTGTGTAACAAAGCGCTCAAGCCCAGTCACTATGACGCCGCGACACTATACTCTGAATGTCAGCTGTTACGCTCACATGTGTGGTTTTCATAATCGCTTGATCAGAACCTTTCCTCTCAGTGATGGCCTCATCGTCTGGCAGTATACCGAGCTCACTGTCATCATCTGTTTCATTCTTCGGCCTCGATGACTTCCCACTCACCTGGGGCCCTGTTGCTTGGAGCGCATAGCTTTGTCTAGATCCCTTCCCCGATCCTCCTGTGATACTCATAGGGAGAACTTTGCGGAGGAGATTCTCAAATGTCTTGCGTAGCGGTGGAAGACAAGCTGTGAAGACACCAACAAAAACTTCAGCGATAGCGAAAACGCTGAGGTTGACGGATGTGTAGGTAGGGTCTGGTGATTCGTTCAAAGATTTCATCTCGTAGAGTTTTAGCGCGGAGATGGTGGTTGTGCTGAAGAGTCTCAGTGATGCAGTCAAGAGACGCAGGGAAGGGAACACTTACATAAGGCCACATAGGAACACTGCTCGAACACCCCAGATGGTCCGCTTCGGGAGCTGCACCCTCGCAATGTAAACAAGCGGAGCCATGGTGTAGAGCAAGTCTGTCAATATGTTGACTGCGGCGCCCGAGTATCCAGAGATAACTCGTGGTGTTGCACTCCAGCAGGAACCAGGTTTAGTCCCCGAGACATCCCAATGCTTCGAGTATGGCGTGCATTCTCCAAACAGAATGACTGTAGGAAAGACGAAGTTGACGAGGAGATGGATCACGACTGAAGCCCAAATGATAATCCGGAAGGTTCTTGAGAAGTCCAACAGGAAAATGTAGGCACAAACACTCAGCTTGACCAAGGCCATGCCATAAAGATTGAGCAGCTGACCCAACCATAGGTAGTAGAGGTACTTTTCCAGGTTTCTAGGTGTCAATAAGGGATCCCAGACGTGCCTGCCACCCCCGACTTCTGCCATCTTGTAGCAGCATGCTGCGCCCGCTACGGCTATGACCTATAGCTTAATCAGTATAGTACTTGGGGCTCCAGCCTGATGGCTGACTTACTTGACCCGTCCACAAGAGATGATCCGTTAATAGGAAGTAGTTCCTGTTTCTCCAATTTATGCACAGGCGAAGTACAACGAACATCGAACTGAAAATGATCAAGGTAATGATGGGTATCTTGAGCGCATTTGAGCGGTTGTCCAAAGGAAGTCCTTCCGGAGTTGTAGGCACACCCATGGCAGATGTCAGAAAGCAAAAGAGAACTAGGCAAGGAAAGATAAAAATCTCCAATGAAAATGGCTAAGCCAGAGGGTACTCCTCGAATTGAGCACCTGCAGATCTTCCACGTTGCGATGTTATGCAGGTTCTTGTACGGAACACGGGACGGATGGACGTGCTGTTATATTCGCTCTATTAATGTTCTCCAGAAGGCTAGCCAATTGCAACGGAGTGCCCGACCCGTAATACGCAACGAGACATGCAGGAGGCGTTTAAAGCCTATTCATACGACTGTGCGCTGCACACGAACGCAGATCACCGCGGAAGGACGTTAGTCACAATGCGTTCACACTCAGGCGCCATGGCCCAGATCTTCAGTGATCATCTTGCTCAAGCCCTAGAAGACCCAAAAGCTAACAGCCGGGAGACCTTCCAAAGCCACTTACGATTTGCTTTCTAGAAACCAACCCAACCAAACTTCTGCAATGCTGCTAACTCACAGCCCCAACATTAGCGTCACCGTGGAATCTGGTCAAAGCGAGCAAGCACGACATCTGTCACTCGGTTAGCCGTTGAGGGATGGACTAAAAGGTTATGGTTCGCGCAGTTGCACGAAAGTTTAGCTCAGACTGGCGTGGATCCTGGCCACTAGCTTCGAAACGGTCTTATCGTGTAGTGTGGCTGCCGTCCAAAGCCACTACGGCGCAGTCAATCAACACACAGATTATACTCAGATTGATGCGTTTGAGCGCAGGATGTGCTTCCCAGTAAATCTTCTAGAACCCCGAAAAGCCAAAAAGCGGATTTCCCCAAATGCGTTGTCCTGTCCAGTGCTGGGGCCGAACGGGTCAATCAGCCGCTGGCCTTGTTTCTCGCTCTTCGCTACCACAATAATTTCTAGTATATGCGCAACGAAAAAGGGTGCCATGCGACGCTTGCTGCGTATGGGAAGTTAGAGATATCGTCAGCTTTGGACCGTTGTAAGGCTAGACTCAGGAGCAGAGACGGGCTATACCCGTCTGGGCCAGCTCTGTGCGCCATCGATATTCTAGACGATGGACCTTCTCCTGCAAACTTAACCACTCGCAAACCATAAGTCAAATGATTGATCCAACGAGGACCCGCAGAGACGCGAGAGAAAAGTGACGCCGTTGGAGATTTTGCACAGAAGCACGGCTCTTGCAGCTTGACAGCCGTGGGCCCTGCATTCCCGTGCAGCGTGGTTGCTTCGCCATCACGACGCCGTCGGTCTCGCCCTCTCTTTACTACATGGCCCGCACGACAAAGTACTGCACCATGCAGAGTAGAATTGTTTCATCGTTACGGTCGCGTGGCGCACGTCATACGATGATGCACGTGGTTCCTGCAGACGGGAGCTGATAGTCGACGCCACAACACTTGTCCTTCCTTGATATCGATACTCCCAGCTCCGGGGCTGTCGATAAGCGTCCACCTTTACCGGACCATAGGTCTTGCCGTTTTTGGTCGATACCTGGCACATACTTTTCGTCAAGGTTTGCGGACCTCAACTTTTGTTTCCGTGCGGAATCGGCGCAAGAATCGGGAAACATGCTTTTCTGAGCACCACAGCGTCTGGTAGCTTTGAGCACTGATTATTAAACAAGACTATGTTATCGTAAAATGCTCAGCAGATAGCATGGAGCTGCTTTGCCTTGAGAAGTCTCGCCTACTCAGGGGTGGCCCAACCGCGAACTACTTGAGCACCGAGTCAGCCCTAGTATAAACCTTCGACGATCCTTAGTATCAGACTTCGACACCTTCCTGGACTCCTCACTCCTGTGCCATTCGGTTGGTGCTCATACACTCGTTCTGTCCATAATTATTAATATGTCTTTTGTTTTCTCGGGCATCTTCTACCTTGCGTCTTTTGTGCCACGCATTTTGGATCCATCCGCTTCAGGTAGCAACAGCGGCGAGCCAGATGTTGGAGGGCAGTCTTTTGACTACATCATCGTTGGTGGCGGGTTAACTGGCCTGACAGTTGCCAATCGTCTGAGCGAAGATCCAAGTCGTGAGTATCAAAAATTTCGCGTATGGTTCACCATTTGACCGCCTTAGGCACCGTTCTTGTGATTGAAAACGGGTACGTTGTCGACGATGTAACGACTCAAGTACCCAGCTTTGCCAACAGTGTTAACGCGAATCTCATGTACGACATAACGTCTGCATACGATGCCAACACGTACAGCACACATCCTGTCTGGGTAGGCAACGTCGTTGGTGGCGGGTCAGTGGTCAACGGTATGGCCTTTGACCGGGCATCCGCTGCTGACTACAATGCGTGGGAGCAACTTGGTAACAATGGCTGGAACTTCAACAGCATGTTGTACTACTTCAAGAAATCGACCACGTTCACGCCACCAACGGCATCCAACATCAAAGAGTTCGGCACTACATATGACGCGTCCTACTACGGTACCAACGGACCGATTCAAGCATCGTTCCCGAACTTCGAGTACCAAGATACGAAGACCATCTGGGCAGCATACAAGCAGGCGGGTATACCACTACCAAGGGAACATGCTTCTGGAAATGCAGTGGGCGCTTACTGGATACCCACTGCTTTGCGGCCCAAGACGCAAACCCGTTCCCATGCGAAGAACGAGTATTACGACCCAGTCAAGACCCGCAAAAACCTCGTCCTCATTACCGGAACGACCGTCAACGAGATTCTATTCAACAAAGGCCTACTCACGGGATACACGGCCAACGGCGTCCAATACCGATCGCGAACAGATGGCTCAGTCAAGCAGGTCTACGCAAAACGCGAGGTCATAATGGCCGCCGGCTCAATCTTCACCCCACAACTCCTACAACTCAGCGGCATCGGCCCAAAAGCCCTTCTCCAAGCCGCCGGCGTAAAAGTAAAAAGAGACATGCCAGCCGTCGGTGCCAACATGCAAGACCACCCCAACGCCAACATGATTTTCGACCTGCAGAACCTCGCCTTCCCAAACATCTTCAGCGGACAAGACCCGATGTACAACGCCACGGTATGGTCCGAGTACGACAACAGCAGAAGCGGCCCCCTCACCCAAGCCCACGGCAGCAGCCTAGCCTTTCTAAGCTTACAGTCCATTTCCGACAATTGGACCGACATTGTACAGAACGTCCAATCGCAAAACATGCGCAGCTACCTCCCTCCGGTCTACGAAGACGCCTCCCTCCTCCGCGGCTTCACAAAACAACGCGACATCATCGCCGGCCTCCACGCCAGCCCCGACGCAGCCGTAGGCGAATTCCCCATGGTCCCCTTTGGCCTGGCAATCAGCTCACTCCAACGGCCCCTCTCCCGGGGCACCGTCACACTGAACCCAAACAACAAGCACGGCGCGCCCATTGTCCAATTCAACGCGCTCCAGAACCCCATTGACCGCCAAATCCTCGTTGAAATGGTGCGCTGGACACGCAAACACTGGGCGAGTGCCGAGCTGGAAAAGTTCTCCCCCGTGGAACTCACACCGGGAACTCAAGCGCAAACCGACGAGGAAATCATCAACGATCTTGTCCAACAAAAGGCGCTTCAGGCTTCGTTTGCACACATGTCTGGGAGCTGTGCGATGATGGCTCAGGCGTATGGGGGATGCGTAGGTAGCGATCTGTCTGTGTATGGTGTCAAGGGCTTGAGTATCGTGGATGCGAGTGTTATTCCTTTGATTCCTGCGACGCATCTGCAGGCGACCATGTATGCTGTTGCGGAGAAGGCTGCTGATTTGATTAAAGACCGTAACACTTCTAACATGCTGAATATGCTGGGGCTGTCTTCACTTGGGGTGTTTGCAAGGTCATTTGGGTTTGGAAGGGGATGGTAGGAGATGGGATTTTCTGGGTTTGAATAGTATGTACATATACAACTATACCATGCTTTTCTTTGATGTTCAAGCCTTGCCACCTCCTATAGTTCTTACACGGCTACCTTTTCTTTTCTTCCCCCTAGGAAAACTTTGATTCAATCTCATCTCCGCTTTCAATACATTGATGAAGAAGGCCACCACACCATCTCCCTCGCTACCCACTCGTAATGTGAAATCATGGATAATGCAGCTTCAGGATCCAGCTGTTCTACACTTCATCATACGCATCCAAGCCCAGATTCAGTGTTCAACATGTCAGAAAAAGGTTCATTGCTCATGCTATTACGTTACGATACCGATCCACAATCCCATGCAAAAAAGCGCCTACTGCTATACTTGCAGCTACGACATTTGATTCCAATATAAAAGGACATGTATATATGTGTGTGTGCGCGGGGGGTGATCAAGTCGGTATCTAGAGGAATCCGAACATTCTTGCTCAAGCCAAGCAATCTAGCGAAGGCGGCAACCATCAAAAAATAGTCTAAGCGCGAAAAAGGGGGTATGAAGAAGGAGCAAAGAAAGGTTCGTCTACGGCTTGTGCATGTCAATGACCATGTCGGCTTCGACAGTATCGGCCTTCTTGGCGAACCTGGCGACATCGGCGCCCTCGACCTTGCCGTACATGGTCTCGGCGATTATGCCGGTGATCTGGTATGGGTCGCCGTTGGAGGCCGGGCGGCGGTCCTCGAAGTAACCCTTGCCCTCGGCTGCGACGGCACGGGGGATGCGGACAGAGGAGCCACGGTTGGCGACGCCCCAGGTGAACTTGTCGTACGAGGCAGTCTCGTGCTTGCCGGTCATGCGGAGCTGGTTGTCTGAACCGTAGACGGCCATGTGCTCTGCTTGGCGGGTGGACAGCTTCTCCATGGCAGCCTCGATGGCCTTCATGCCGTTGTCGCCACGCGTCTCGTTGGTCGAGACGTTGGTGTGCAGGCCGGCACCGTTCCAGTCACCGGGGATGGGCTTGGGCGCAAAGGTAACCTTGGCACCAAACTCCTCGGCGACGCGGTGGAGCAGGAAACGCGACATCCAGAGCTGGTCGCCGAGCGAGATGCCGGGGCAGGGGCCGACTTGGTATTCCCACTGGGCGGGCATGACCTCGGCGTTGGTGCCGGAGATGGCAATTTCGGCGTACATGCAGGCCTTGTAGTGAGCCTCGACAATGTCACGGCAGAAGACCTTGCCGGTACCAACACCACAGTAGTAAGGACCTTGGGGGGCGGGGAAGCCGTTCTTGGGCCAGCCATATGGCCAGCCAGACTCGTCGAGAAGAGTGTACTCCTGCTCCAGACCGAACCAGAAGCCGTGTTGCTTGTGCTGCTCGAAGATTATGGCGGCGTCATGGCGGAAGTTGTAGGCGTTGGGCGAGCCGTCGGACATGTATGTCTCGCACATGACCAGGACGTTGTCACCCAGACGGAAGGGGTCGGGGTAGTATGCGACGGGGCGGAGGTAGACATCGGAGTTGTCGCCGGGCGCCTGACCCGTTGAGGAACCGTCAAAGTTCCATTCTGGGAGGTCTTTGAGGCTCTCGACCTTGTTGTGGAGAGTCTTGGGGGGGTTGATGTCAGCATGCATGCGGCAACATGAGGCTCGGGTAAAACGGCAGGCCAGGCCATGCAGGTCCTTCCGCCCGCCCGCCCAGCTGCGGCTTGTGGCGGGGGGGTTTGCCGACCACGACGCTCGCGAACAGCAGTAGTCGAGTCGGCTCTCCCGAATGTGTATCGCAGACTAGACTGATTTGTGGCGGCAAGAGATGGGGTGCGAGGGCTGGGAAAGCTGGAAGAGGCTCACCTTTGATTTGGAGCGAATGCCATTGGAACCGTCTATCCAGACGTACTCGGCCATGACAGCGCCCTTTTGGGGCAGGTCAAGGTACTTCTTGAGCTGTAACAGCGTATTAGTAGCCGTCAGGTGGTGACACGTGAGCAGGCGAAACTTGCATTGGCGGCATTGGAGACAATCGTAGAGTTCGCCATGATTGAGAGAGAGAGAGAGAGAGTGTGTGTGTGTGTGTGTGTATGTGTATTGTGGTGGTGGGTTTGGGGGGGTAGAGGAAGAAACAAGCAGTGCTGGCTGTCGACAAAGGACAAGGTGGAGGATGGGCAGAGCAGATAAGGATAGCGGGCCTGGGGGGCTCAGTTATAAGGCAAATGAATGTTGCTGGATTGACCTGACTGTCTCGGCCTGTGGCGGGGGCCTAGCTAGCCGTGCTCAGATCAAATACCTAGGCTGGCCGTAGCCAAGAGCCGTCGCCGAACTGTGTCCGTGGGATGGAGAAGCAAATGCACCTTTGCTACACGCGCGACTTTTGCGCCGCATGCCAGCATGCCATGGCCATTGTGTCGTCCCCGCCTGTGCGGCGAAAGCACAGCATGTTACCGCTTGTCCGGACGCCTTTTCTGTCGCCGGCTGCGGCGCCAGTTTCCCCCCCCCCAAAAGGCTCTGCAAACGGCCCACGCTGTCCTTTGCGGCGGCGCATCGTGCCCATGGCTGACGGGGTCCAAGCACAGACGCACGCACCGCCTCACGCCTCACACCTCACGCCTCACGCAGCTTCCGAGCCTGCGCGCTCCGACGCTGGGTAGCGTCGCTGCGTGTGGCTAAATTTACCCAACTCCTGCATTGGCCACGCCCTTTGGCTTTGGCTTGGGCGTGGGCCCGTACCATGGCACACACCGCTCTGTTCTACATAGTATTGCTATTGCGGTGCCCTTTGAGCTGCGGAGCCCCTGGCTGCTGGCTGCTGGCTGCTGGCTGCTGGCTGCTGCTTACTGCGGCCCTGCATACCTGTACGGTGTACGTAGCTGTGCTCCCAACTTGGCTGTAGTCCACACAACCGTACTTCTGGGCGCCGCTACCCGGGTTTGACATCGGGGCGATACGGCCGCCTTGGGCCAATGATCAATCGCTGCCGTTCCAGCTGGCCGGCGCTCGTCGTGGCCAACCTTCGCCCAGCGTTTCTTGTAGTCAAGTCAACTGCATCCGACCCTTCAACATACTCTTCCGACCCGTGTGCCCGACCTGTTCTCTGGGGCCAGAGGACGTGCGTTGTTCCAGAAGGGCGCTGGAAGTCTCCGTCTCGAGCTTCCGTGGTACGTACGGTACGGCCAAGAGAAAAATGCCATGTTGACCCCACACGTTTCCTAGCCCGTCGGCAACACAGCGCGCGCGGCACATTCAAGTTGCACGAATTGCCGTTGACCAGTTCGTAATCGCCCTCTCAACCCCACCATTGTGATTAATCCAGCGCGTTCGAGACAACCCGACAAAGGTTAATTAACTGAAGAAAAAAAAGTCCACAGTAAGCCGACGTTGGGCTTAGCGAGTTTGCGGGCGAGCCGTCGATCCGCTAGTGCTGCACGCCCCCTGGCGCCAGAGATAAGGCCAAAGTCGAGGTTCCACGTTACGTTTGTCTATCGAGTAACGCCGGCGGGCCATGGACTACCCCGTGTCATGCCTGCCCAGCGACACAACACAGCGTCTTCACAGATGCAATAATAGCTCACAAGTGACCAAATACGCGCAAGGCTAACATCACAGCATAGTATGAGCCTGGCGTCCCATGTGAAGATCAGGAACCGTGCGTATGCCGGCATCGTGTCCGCTTTAGCCAAGGGTCGAGGCCCGCTCGTATGCTCGAGGCTTGTATTTCCCCAGACGATAGCTTGCTTGCTGCTGATCCAGGAGCCTCGTCTGCATGCTTCACCCAGCCATCCAGTCAGTCAGTCAGTCAGCCAGTCGAGTGCCGGTGCTGGACAGTGCTGACACGCGCCCGTCTACACCGAGCCGAAACCCAACACCATGACGAATGGCGAATCATCCGCCGAGAGACCCAGCAAAGTGCCCTCTTCTGGTGCGGTCCGCGACGACTGATGACCTGCACCACAATATGTTTGTGGTTGGGGGGGGGGGTTGGTAACAACGGCGCGTGTATCTGCAGCAGGGCAGGCTTTGCTCGATGAAGCGCTCGGAACGAAACGGGTCAACATGTTGGCAACAGCCGACCTCTGAGAAGCTAGGCCTCCGGAAACGGCGCCAGCAGCATGGCTGTGGAAAATCTGGGGTAGACGTTGGGGCTGTCGCTCCGAGGTTCGATGATGCCCTTGACCAAACATTGGATTGCCGCCACGTGATGCACCGGCATTGTGCCGTCGCCTTTGCACAATCAAGGAAACAAGTCTAGTGTTTGCCTGTTTGTACACTGCAGCAAAATGTTCCCATCTGCAACAGGTCAGTGTTCGTCCAACAACTCACGTCAGCACGTCAGCAACTCCAACAATACTTGGGCCCGGTCGCTCAGAGAGCATGTGCTGTTTCGGATAGCGACACATGTGTTATGTCGAGCATGTCTATCATCGGCCCTGCTGTCATTGGGGTCGTGATCGATGTGTAGGCGAGCCATGTTGCCGGTCTCGACTCGTCAACGGACATGCTGTAGCGTGTACATATGCTGAGAATATGGGGTCCATCAACAGCAGTGAGCTTTGTTCCGACTGCAGGTATCGCCTGACAAGTGGACCGACATGGCCGCCCTTGGCCAATGTTGGGGCGACGCTGCGGGAGAGGATCAAGGAAAGGTTGGACAAGGTCGAAGAGCAGGATGCAAAAATCCCCCCCCCTGAAGAAAATCCAGTCGCATGTGGTCGCAGTCGGGTTATACATAGTAGAGCTGGGGACAGATGAGGGGAAGCATGTAGCCAATGAGAGGCTGCCATGACATAACGGAAACCAACCACGGCGCTCTGTGCCTTGGTGGAGAGTCCAGTGACACGAAGTCGTTGACTACAGCTAAATTCCTAAACTAACTAGACATGCAGAGAACTGCCGCAGGTCTTGTGTGTGACACACTGACGCTTTTCAGAGCACGAGAATGTACACAGTAAGTCGGGAGCCAGGGTAGCTGTTGGAAAGGATGGCTGCAGGCACGGCGGAGATTTTGTGCGGAACAATGTCTCGCTGCAAGCTTGGAAATGGTGCGACGACTCCACATGAGCATCGTTTATGCATTGCAGTACTACTCTCTGGCAGACATGGTGTAGCAGCGAAGTGTGCAGCTGCAAATGCTGCTTTGGTCCACAGTGCTGGTCTCTTGAAGAACATGGCCGTGGTGACAAGGCGAGGAAAATCAGTCGTCGTCGCCGTCGCCGTCGTCGTCGCCGTCGCCGTCGCCGTCGCCGTCGAGCAACGAGGCTCGACGCTCCACATGACAGGTGCAGCTAGTGCAGGGCAACATTGCAGGACCAGGACTAGAATACTAGATGCAAAGATCGTCGCTGGGATGCTTCTCAGTCTCACAAGCCGCAACAACCCCGACTCTGGTCTGATATTCGTGCTCGCCCATTCTCCCTCACCCTCGTTGCCCTGCTCTGGTTCGCTTCTCCTTCTACTGGATAGCATTGATGATATCGCAGTCACTCCTTTGTGCACCTAATCCTCCTCTTCCCTCCGCCTCGGCTGCAGGCGCCGCATTAGCACCCGCAGACGAACTGATTGATCCTCGTCTAGCGTCTGGCACCCATCTTGGTCGACGCACATGGTGTAGACGCTCTCCTGCGCCATGCACCGACACGCCCTGTCCGAGACGGCCTGTATGGCGTCGTCGCGCTCCAGCAGGAGCCACAGCTTCAGCAGCGACAAGACTCCCTCCCTTGCGAGCTCCGTCACCTTCCAGATGCCCGCGACGGTGCGACCCTTGCCTGCCTACATTGCTGCATCCGTGGCTTCGCAGACGGTAACGGACCATCACAACGCCCAGCTGCGCGACCACGACGCCGACGCCGACGCCGACGAGCTGCAAAACGCCGTCTTTTCCGAACACGCATTGGCCCTCCTCAATGCCTTCCTCGACCATCTGCTGTTCGCATTCCTCTCGGCTGCGCCATCGCCGTCCCTGACTGCCATTCGGCCCGCCGTATCCGACGTGCTCAAGCCGCGACTGGCCCGCAACGCCATCGAGGCTGCCGACGAGGAACTCCAGGGTCTGTTGGCGGGCGACGACGACGAGGAGCTCTCCACGGAGCATGCCAAGGCCGTGGACCGGTGGGACGTGGAGAAGGTGTGGAAGCGCACACGCCTGCGCATCATGGTCTACACACGCCTGGGCGAGCTCGAGGACGAGGACGAGGAAAAGTATGTTCAGCAGGAGCGCGGCCTCAGCATGGACGAAGACGAAGACGACGAGGCGGGTCTCGTCGCCTGGGCCTCTGCCATCTTCCTCACCTCGGTCATTGAATACGTTGCCGAGCAGCTGCTGCTGGTCGCCGGCTCGGCAGCCTTTGCGCGCGTGGCTGCGAGGATGAAGAAGCTGGCGCAGCAAACCGGCGACAACAATCAACAACAGCCCTTGGAGCGGCTGATCATCGAAGAGCCCGACGTAGAGAAAATTGCCCTCAACTCGGCCCTGGGCAGGCTCTGGAGGACGTGGAGGAAACGCGTGCGATCTCCTACGTCGCCCATCTCACCCGGTCGAAACGTCAATGTCGCCTCAAGCTACTCGAGCCTACTACATCGGAAAGCCAGTCGCGAGACCATCAACACCTTGCACAGCGAGCATGACACCCTACCCGAGCACCCCCCAACCGAGACCGACATTGCGGCCAACATACCCCTCCCAGTGGGCCCCAACGATGTCAAAGAGATTGAGGTTCCCGGGCTGGCGCCGAGATACGAAGATGAGGTTGAGAGCCCAGGCATGCAGACACCCACGAATCGACTCCAGCCACCCAAACGACCATCCAGCGCCCTTTTGCCGTCTCCGGTGGAATCGTCTAACAAGACCAACAAGGCCCGTCCCGTGTCAATGCCCCTGTGCCAGGTGCCATTCTTCACCCCGTCTCCACACTCTGCCGACCAAGGAGCCCCCTTACAGGCAACAGAGGAAACCACATCACAAGAAAACATTTCTCAGCAACGCGACTCGGTAGAGGGTCGGCAGGACGAGTCGCCTGAGCCAGATGCCCCAATGGCGGCATTTGTAGCGGCTACTGGCATGGGCATTCGAAGGAGCGCAATAGGACCCTCACAGACCACGGAGCATCAAGCTGTGCACGCTGAGCTGACGCATGGGGTCACCACTGAAAGCGCGCCACAGGTAATGCGGTCCAAGAGGATGTCCATCGAACGACCCGGCCCTCCTGGACTGGTACGCACCTTCTCAACCCGCAGCTCGAGCCTCAAATCACCCGTACAAACACCGTTGGCAACACCAAAAGCTTTTGTCAATGACGAAGGACGATCTTACTTCGTCGATGATGCATCCGACGGGGAGCCAGAACAGCACCGAGCCATCGGCATCGCGCAAACTTCGGACAATGTCATACGATCAACGTCGTCTCCTTCAAGAGATTCGCCCCGTGAACGGAGCAAGAGACCGGGGAGTGGAGGATACATTGAAGTGCCACCTCGAAGCTTCACGCCGACGTCGCTTACGTATCGCAATACTCCTTCGCCCGACGGAAAACCCACAGTGCCAGAGCGTTCTACAGCACGCCAAGAAGCCAACAGAAGGTCCTTCACCGGTGGGGAGTTTGTCTCAGGCTCAGCACCGTACGAAGGTCCCACCAGCGCACCCAGGAGACAGGATGCGCCTCGCTCAGTTTCGCGTGGCTCGTCACTGCCGGCGCTACAAGAAGTTGAAAGCAACAATACACAGCACCGAAGCAAGACTCCTTCTATTCACACGAGCCATAGCGTGCGTACCTCGAACAGTCCTAGGCGTAGCCCTACTTCTGCGACTGATACATCCGAGCGACAATCGCACCGCATGCCCACGGACGATTCGACGCGTTCTCAGCAGATGCCAACCGACAAATCTTCTTCGGATAACTCTTCACTGAAGCGTGGTGCATCGACCTCTTCTTCTCTTCGGAAACAGGGCGCTTATCCCGTCACACCAAGCGGACGAGACTCGGGTGCCAGCCACCGCTCGCGTGGTTTAAGTGGTCGTATGTCTGAGGAAGATCGTGCCCGCGAGTTCGACTCTTTGGTCAAAGGGCAGGATACGGTGAAGTTTACATTGACTCCTCAAAGCGTACGAGATGCTGATGTAAGTCGCGCCTTTTCTTTCTTTTTCTACATGCGCTAACGGTGGGCAGAAATCACCTGTTTCGAACAAGGCAGGACCACGCAGGCCTTCCGAAGACATATCCTTTGGGACTGCAAAATTGCCGAGCACCACAGCACCTAGGACAAAGGGGCCTACCGCCGCCCATCACAAGCCCTCACCTAGTCGGAAGGTGGTCACCAGACCACTAGCAAGGGATCCCAAGATTGAGTCTGAGTCTATGCGTGACTTTGCTGACTTTATCCGGTCGACTGGTCCTTCTCCTGGACAAGAGAAGCCTGTGCAACCCTTTGTCAATATCGGCGCAAATGGGCAAAGGTCAGGCAATCATTCAACTTCGTCTCTGGGACGTAAGATGTCCACTTCGAAGCAGTTTGGTAGCGCCAACGGGTCAGCTACGCGCGCTCGCTCGAATATGGAACCCCGTAGCCCAGCGGGTTTGAGCACTGGCAACGGTGATTTGATCGATTTCATCCGTCAGGGGCCACCAGATGCGAATCACGGTCAGCCCAGGATACCCCGAAACGTTGCGCCATTCCGGACAACCGTTGATTCAGACCAATTCGAGACAATGCTGGATGGACATGGTAACGTCGAGTCAGCTTATGGCTCTGCAGCCTCAACACTGGAATCCAAGGATAGCACTCAGACAATTAATTCGCGGACTGGTCTTATTCCATCTCCCAGCGTCGTCCAGCCCGCCTACTCTAATGCACCTCAACAACTCACCAACAGCATGTCAGGTTCAGATGCAGAGCCACAAATCACACGAACTCGTCGGCGAATCAGGGATCCTTACGCCATCGACATTTCCGACGAGGAAGATGACGAGGGCGACGAGGACGAAGACCAGCTCACAGCACTCCCTTCACCCACGAACCAACCACAACAAGTTCAAAGACAACCGCAGGTCTCTACATCGCGGCAACCAGCCAAACGACAAGAGAGTTTGATGGATTTCTTGAATGACATGGACCCACCTGGCAGTTCTTCTAGCAAGCCCCAACCGTTTATGCTCAGCGAAGAAACAATCGCCGCTGCACGCGCACGCGCACGCGCAAACGCTTCCAACGCTTCCCTCTCATCCGACGCTTCCACCACCCGGAATAATGCCAACGGTAGCGCACCGCCTTTTGGCTCCATTTCCTCGTTATCCGCTGCTTCTGAGGCACCGAGGTCGCAGAAACCTAGATTGCAGGCTAGAGCTCCTGCAGTGGGAGACGTGCGTGGTGTTAGCTCTCGTACCGCTACGAGTGATCTAGCCGACTTTTTAAAGAATTCGGGACCACCGGAAATGCCGCCGGTACAACAACAGCTGAAGAAGGAGGAAGAAAAGAAGAGTAAGAGATTTTGGCGGAGGGGTAAGACTTATGGGGATTTACCTTGATGTGGTGTTGTACACTTTATTGTGATGGGATTTCATTTTTACTCTTTCTTGGATACCCGAGTTTTGTATTTTTTTGGGGGGGGGGTTTCTTCACTTAAATTCAAGTTCCTGTGTTGAAAGGAGAGAGGCAAGCTTTGGTCGGGTTCTTTTGGATGTTTTACATATTCTTACCCGCCTATATCTACTTGTGAATTATGTGTTTTGATCATGAGAATAATTCCTCTGTTTGTTGGCATGGAATAGCCCCGATGGGATACCGTTTTGCTCTGTGCGGCATGGAAATTCTGTCCGTCGGTGTGTCTGTGTATTAGCCTGCATTTAAATTCCAATCCTACGAAGAAGTATGTGGCAATTTCAAAAGAGGTCGAATTTCTTTTCGGACTCCTTTTGTACATTCCTGTTACTCTCTTACCGCCCTCTCTATCCAGCTACGTTAATTACAATAGAACAGACTTGATATCAAGGATCTAAAATATGACAAACCTCGGGAGAATAAGTGCAGTTCCCTATTGTGCAAGTACTCCCTCTAATTAGACAGACAGAAAAAGCCCATCAGTTTCTTCAACTCCAAAATGGACTGAACTCTCCTGCGCTATTCGATGAATCTCGCTGTACCGCGACTGATGCCAACGCTGCCGAAGCAGAAGGATTCGAAACACTGCGTCTCTCGTCAGCTACACTTTCTCGCAAAACCCACCCGTAGCAAAAAGAAAAGGTAGCAAGGATTCCAAAACTCACCCAACCTCTCTCAACCTCGCCTCTGTGCTCGCTGCACCGGTAGACTGCGCATGCAGATCGAGTATGTAACCTACAATGGGGATTCCCTTGCGTATATACGGACTATTTTGCAGTGCGCGGATATCGGATCTGATGTTTTCTTGGATAGGTGCTGGGGTTAATGCGCAGTCTTTTTAGTGGGGGATGGTTAGCTTTGGGTTTTTACGGTCAGTGTTCACGTCCCATTTGTATTTCCGGAATGTCACTTCTGCTTCCAGTTTACTACACTTGCGTTTGCGTGTTGGGGAGAAGAGAGGCGGAAACCTCCCCCCCAAAAAAAGATGGAAACGTACTACTGTGTCCCATGACGATTACCATGCCCAATGGCGTTGCTTGATCGGCATGGTAGATACTGCTGATGGCGTGATCTGTCACACGGGCACCGTCTGTTTTGAGGATGGCGGTGTTTGGGTTTGTTGTGTTGAATTGGCGGGATGGGGAGAGGAGGGGGGAGGTGGAGGATTCGGTGCAACAGACTGGTTGTGTTAGTAGGATGATTGTGGGTGTAAGGGAAATGATAGAGTGGAGGTTGAAGTAGGAGCTCAACTAACCGATTAAAAGGGCGCCAGAGGTAGACATGGTTGACAAGTAACGAGCTGATGCAGAGGAGAAATAACAACACGAAATGTCGTGATGATGATCGATACCAGACTTGAGAGTAACATCTCTTCCTCCAAGACTCCTTCTTCTTATAACAAACCACATGATACCAACAGTCTTTCCATCTAATTCCAGACCACCTGAAGACACCCATCTCAACTTCGTGTAATCGTAATCAGCAAGTAACCACAACATCCCTCCCTCCCTCCCTTCCTTCCCTCATTACCTACAGCTGACCAACCGACTGCACTCTTCCTTCTTTTGTTCCTCCTTCGCCCCCAGTCCTTCCCTAGTTCCGTGCTAGAGTTGATTACACATACCTTACTCTCCCCATGTCATGTCGTGTTCGTGTCAAATACACACCTACCCGGAACGAGTTAAAAGCGGCTTTTGCCGACTAGACCAAAATGCATGGGGGCTTATATCGCAAAGAGAAAGGGAAGAAAAAAAATGAGAGACTGCATGCATGGACCAGATCGCTAGCATGCTGGGTCGCAGATCGAGGATAAGCGGTAAATTTTAGCAACCATGTGTATGGCGAAGTAGCATACTATCTTGCTATGTTTAGCGTACATGTCTAATCGCCCTCATTCTTATCTGAACGTGTTGAGCCAAGCTCGTCGCTGTGTAGACGTTGAAAAGAAGTAGAATACGCAGCTTACCTGATGGGTACGGTGTGAATGGCCTTTGCTTACAAGTACATCCACCGTTATGGACTCGGTAGCTCGGGCCTGAGACAGCTCGGTCATGGAAGCATTAAGAAGAGCCTTGGAATCTTCCGCAGATCAGTATACGTCTACTTGGCAGGCGAGTCGTGCATCTTGCTCTGCAAGTTCCGTGCGTTTACCTCTGTGCGACTAGCCAGGCACAGGAGGCTGATTGCACCAACGCCACTACCTAGTTGTAGCCCGTGTTACGCATATTCCTGGCCCATTACCAACCACCTCATAACGACTCCCTGTGTGCATGTCGTCAGCGTTCCCGAAACAGGAAAGGCACGATGCATGTTAGCCGAGATCACCGCCAGTAACACAGGCTGACATATCGCTGAATAACCTGTTATGACGTCTTGCTGCACACCCTGGTGCCCGCAACTGTTGCGTCCTACGATATCTGACTGGGGTGGTTGCAGGGCCTTGGAACAGCTTTTGATTGATTTGAGAAGGTATTTTGGCGGCCGTTGTGCGGCGTCTTGATTTGTTATCAGCAGTGTTCTGCTCTTGCGGCTGGGCAACGTTTTGCGCACGAGGAGAGGTCGCAGGGGCAAGTGAGCCACTTTTAGCGGTACGTATTTAGTATTCCGTCTTTTTCGATTTCGGCATGCTGGGACTGAAGATATTGCGTTCACGAGCTGGGCTGTAGGAGTAGCGGGGAAGGCAAGTAAGTGGAGTGTGCAAGGGTTGCCGGCGCTTCACCCCACTTGCGTGGATATGGCTTACTTGAGGGAGGCTGAGAGCCGGATCTTCAACGCTACTCCACGTATACCTATGTCTAACATGGTCGGTGTGTCGGTGTAGTCGCTGACATAGCAACTGCAAATATGACGGACGGAGACGCATGGAGAGTCAAGAAGAAAATACACGAGTGTGATATTAGGCGTGGTAATCATAATGACTGACAAAGGTTTCTTCTAGGCTACCTAATTTGATGCCAGTGTAGTATCTTTATTCGGATCTAAGTGGTTACTTCTCGTTGTCAACTTCTCATGCCTTTGCTTCACGCTCGTCCTAAGATGGCGCAGCCTCTCGTCTCGTATTAGGGGTCGAGGGCACGTTTTCTCCATCACAGTATTGCGGTAGTTGTGATCGATCGCTCTCATCCATGGGCAGAGTCCGAAGAGGTATTGCAATAGGCATTGGAGTCGCTTCTGTCTTGGGCTGGTAGGGTGGTGGCGCTTCTCCATGCTCGTTCAGCCCCTCGGTTTGGCGAAGGAGGACAGAGTTGTTGGCTCTGTATCTCCCATGTATGAACCTCCGAGTGCCGGGCCATGCCTCCACGTCTCTTGCTAGTGCTTGTTGTCCGTTCTGTCGCCAGAGCGCCCTCTTTCGGACCTTGCGTCGATGTACGAGCCAAAATACCAGCGCGACGAGTACGACGAGTACCGCGAGTAAGAGGAAGTAATAGTTGAAGGCATTGACGCCTTGTGTAGTGTTGAGGTCGTCGTCTTCATCGCGGGGGACGATCGGTGGCTCGCGAGGAGTCATTGTCTCCAGTGATGAAACTGCAGCAAGTTTGTGGTAGGTAGCCGGTGGAAATAGCGAAGCATTTGCAAGATTGCTGCGGTAAAAGACTCGTCGTACGCGCAATGAAGGTAGTGATTAGGGCGTGTGCAAGGTGTTTGAAAAAGTGCCAGAGGGTATGGGTACGGGCATTACAATCGCGAGCAGTGGGTCCTTGTCCAACAGTTGACAGAGGAAGTACAGAACAGCTGCACTTTTCTAGGTTGCACCTCCCAAGATGTGTCTAAAGGCACCCGCTACCTTCAAGATAGACACATCATGGCGGTAGGTATAAACTGCACTGCTGAGCCGAAACCGAAGAGAGGGGCGAGGCATGCGATAAAGCCTCTGATGATGTTCTAGATCATGACAGTTACCGAGAAGGAGTCGCGCATAAGTTGTTCCATTAGGGCAGAGAGGGAGTGTTGAGGTGTCGAAGCTTACGCAGCGGAGGCATCGGAACGAGCCCGCCAAGCAATCACGCCAGTCGCACCCTGTTGTCCATCCTTCTACTCAGTTCACCTGTCACCCCGCAAACATCCTTTCCGAGACTCTATCATGGTCAAAGCCATTAGAGGTTTGTTTCGCCCCTTGCGCCCTTGTTCACAACACTGAACCCTGCAGGCACGCTCGTCAAGTGTGACGCTTCCATCAAGGCCATGCTGGTCGACATCGATAGCAAGAACAACAACGAATACATCATCGAGGAGCTCGACGAGGAGCATATATTGGTCAAAGAAACGAGGATCAACGAGCTCAAGGCCCGTCTGAACCAGGTGGGCTTGATGTCTCGGGCGGCATGCTCAGCGCTGACAGTCACAGATGATGAGGGAACGGTTGAAAGAACCGGAGAGTTCAGATTCGGAGTAGACGTTTGATACACCCTAGTCCCGCCCATCTTGTCCTGCTCACGAGCACTTGACCCCTTACATGGCCGCTTTCTGCGCTGCACCCTCTTGCGAGCCGACCCACTTCGGCCTGTTGCCTACAAACAACTCGGCGTTCGTCTTGAAATTGTCGAGGATGCTGGTGTCGTCTAGGGTTCCCACCTACGCACCTGTTAGGAAGGCCGAATAAGAAGACTTGGGGGGTCGTACCTTGATGATGCGTTTACCGGCAAAGGAAGCGCCCTCGCGCCACATGGTCGAGCCACAGTCGCCGCTACACGAGGTCAGAACGTCGCTGTATCATGGCGAATTTACATACCAGAAGTTGGAAATGATGTCGTTTCCACTGGCGCCCTTTACCCCATATTGCTTTGGCGTACCCTTGGTGACGTTGAAGCCATGATCCGAGTAGATGGCATTGACGGAGTAGGCGGAACCAGAGGTTTTGCGACAGTCAAGACAGTGGCAGAGGATCTGTGTCTATAATTAGCAACGGCAGGGAGACTGAAAGATATCACGTACACTGCCTCCACTCTCGCCCTGCACCTCATAGCGGACATTACCACAAAAGCATCCTCCGGAAGGCATCCTGACGTGTTTGCTTGGGGTAGAAAGAGGGGTTGCTGGAATTGTTTGGGTTGTGGGGGTTGAAAGATCAAGTGTCATCCGGACGATTGAGATTTAGAAAGCAGGTGACATTTGTACAAAACTTTTTGCATGCGCAGCTGAACCGTCATGACGTTTGCTGCAGCAGCAAGGCAATGCTTTGCGGAGCGGGGGTTTTCCCAATGCGGCTACTGCGTAATGAGGCACGTGAAAGCGAGACATTTTGGCGACCTTGACCACCCACTCCAGGCACACACTATGTGATGGACCCTCGCGCTTTGATCAACGCTGGCAAATGATGGCACAGCTTCACTTCTGTTCTACGTACACTGTGGCCATCACGTTTCATCTCAGTCAACAATGGCGGACAGCGCACCCAACGTCTGGACGCAAATGAACTATGTACCTCCCCGCGGGCAATGTAACCACAAGCCGTCCCTCCTCGCAGCGAGATGCCCATGTCTACGCTTCATGCTGCATCCACTAAAGGCAGGTCGTGCTTTCCCCATGCCGCCAGCACACATGGTTAATAGTAGTTACAGTCTTCATCCTCGTACGAATGCGACGGCTGCGGCCACCATGCGTCCTTCCACACGATGGAAAACAAAACCGAAGACGAGATTCGCAAGCGCTGGGAAGTCGAAGCTGCGGAGCGAGCTGAGCGAAACCAAGAAGAAGCACACCAGCGGCCGAAGAAACGTGTGCGCACCATTGAATACAACAACAATCATGGCCAAAAAGAGGGCATGCTTAACGGACTCTTGCCAGGAGCTAGGCTCAGGCCTAAGGCTGTCCCAAAGACGAAGACGGGCAGAGCTGCAGGGGCTAGGGCGAGGAGTAAGCTTAGTGAGATGATCGACGAGCATCTAGTTGTTGAGTTGGACTGAGGCATTAGAAGGATTAGGGCGTTTTCGTTGTCGGGTTCAGGTCAGGCATTGCGATATGATACCCCGGCGATGGTATTCGCACTTTTTTTTTTTCCAACACAAATTTACCGAGAGCCTTTGTGTTGTGCATCTGGTACAACTGTTTGCGGACGTCGACTTGATTTTGACGCCAAGGCCCAAACAGCGTAGGCGCGCTTCACGTGTGCCAAATGAAGCCTTGCTCTGCCCTTCTATCGTCCCATGAGCACAACATGGTAGCACCACATTCACGGCGAACGAAAGCCTCTGTGGGCTCCTTCCGTGTATGAAATAATATCCCGTACAGCCTTTCCAACGCACTCACCGACAAGCTACGACTTGCCCACCATGGCTACTCCCACGCCCAAAGACAAAGAAACGCCCTCGAAAAACCTCAACGCCTTTTCCTCCCCCGCCCCGCGCAGCGTCCCTCCCTCGGGAAATGTCAACATGATGTCGTACGATTCACCCGCAGTGCTTCATATGCTCAATGACGTCGCGAGCTCGGGCATGGGAGGAGTCGGCATGGGCATTACTATGAGTGGGCTGGGCATGTCCAGTTTAGGCATGAGCGCAAGTGCCATGGGTCGCGCCGACGAGGCAGAGAGAAGCCGCAGGCTGCGGGCAATCATAGACCTTGTCGGCAAGAAGCCAGGGCGCGTCAGTGAAGAGGGCCTACTAGCGCTATGCAAGAGGATGGGCATACCGTGCGAGAAGCACATGGACGAGGTAGCCACCTGGAGTCTCTTGATCGGAGACG
Organism: Alternaria gansuensis; assembly: GCA_009289805.1. Classification (NCBI taxonomy): domain Eukaryota; kingdom Fungi; phylum Ascomycota; class Dothideomycetes; order Pleosporales; family Pleosporaceae; genus Alternaria; species Alternaria gansuensis. The sequence continues at coordinate 119,000 of WBOK01000040.1, read as the reverse complement.
AAGCACTATGCGACGTCACCTTCAAGAATGACGAGATCGCGAGCGTCAATCTCCAGACTGGCCTGGACGAATCAAGACCCGACCTAAACTTTGGCGCGACGGGCTCTGAAATTCTCGTGCGGAGCTTGAAACCCCTGCCGGGCCAAAGCAAGCTGAACGTTACGCTCGAACGCTTTTCAGAGAGCTTGGAGAAGCTTCTGACGCTCGATAAACTGGGCTCACCGCAGAACGGAGGAGTTAGTTGCTACAACGCGATTGCGGGTGTCTATACGAGCCTTCGGAAGCTCTTTGAACATGAAAAGAAGTCCGAGCTCGCAAATAGGGCACCGGATGAGCGGTTCAGGACACACAAGGCCGAGCGGGAGGTGCTGTGCAAGAAGAGTGGACGACCCCGGCTCAACGGCGGATCGTGTCTGGGTTTGAGCCTTGAATACTGGATGGATGGGCGAGCACAGATAAACCCGCGGACAGAGTCTGCCTCTTACCCGGAAGACGCTGACAAGAGCCACAACAAGATGTATTCACTGACCATCGAGTGCGAATCTTCGCCGTCAACCCTCTACACACCGATCCGCATTTCCGACGACTGGATTAGTGACCGTGTTGAGAAGTTTACTGACGCGAACGAGGCGCATGTTGCTCTAGACAACATGCTGATGAACACGTCATCGATAGACTGGCTTGACCCAAAGCCGACCTACCTTGAAGCTCCCGAGCAGACCGATGACGCAATGAACCTCGACTCTGCAGCTGGACGACTACCCAATGCACGCTTCGTCGCCAAGTTCAACCCCCCGCTCGTTGTACCTTTCGCCGTACACATGCAACTCTACCAGATCGTCGGCATTGAGCCTCGCACCGACGACTTCCGACCTACAACATTCGCAGGACTAGCTTTAAGGCCAAGCGAGGTAGACCCAGGCATGTCCGGCACAACAGGCGACCGCACACTCGAGATACGCAGCTCGCGAACCGTCCTAGTGCAAGATGCATCAGGAAACGAGTCGGATAGACGACACGACATGAGTCTCTACATACCCAAGCTAGAGTACAGTCGCATGCTCGAAAGCCTGCCATTTAGTCACCCGAAACAGCTTGTCGAGATGCTCCCACTGCTAAGACAATATGCACATGCTACCTCGCTCCTCCAACATTGTTTCTACCTCGCACCTGGGGACGGTGGACGGGTGAGGTGGCAGGAATGTGGTGGAGAGGGGATAGCTAACCTCCACCTGCCTCCACTCCAACTTGACGTCAATCTTAGTTATACCCCGCCTACGCCACGCTTCACACTGCAAATTCCTCATCCTTCAATCGCAAATCCTTCAACGCAGATTAGTACTCCTACGACATCTTCAGATGCTATATCAGAGCTCTTGTCTAACCTTCTCCCCAACACTTCTACGCCACCAGAGACACACCACACACCCCTTGCAGTCGCAATCGATATCCATCCCAACGGCGAATTAGTCGTTACCGAACAGAATGTTGTCAAGAAAGTCTCTCACACAGAGCAGAACTCAGAGCAGTCACAATCTCAGGCGGCCTCTTTTGAGCACAAATTAAAGAGACTGGCCAAGGCGTTGGATGTCACTGATGATCTGGGGGTATGGGGAGAGTGGTTAAGACGAGAGGTTGTGAGAAATGAAAAGGAGACTTAGGATGACTTCTTGGAAAGATATGCGCCTCAGTTCTTTGTCTGAGTGAGAGGGGGTGAGAAGTGGGGGCATGGAAGACAAGGCTAGCCTCAGGGAGACGGGAACAACGAAGTCGGGTATAGGGAATTAATTTAGGGTAGTTGAAGAGTGACATGAGTGATTGTCAATACTCTTGTAGCAAGTAAGTCTACTACTACTGTCGACCGCGACTACGAATCCACTGCGATTGGTGGAATGAATTACTCGCGCTTTCATCATTCTTTACATGAGACTATCTCCATGCGAACATCTATCGCTGATCAGGATGTCTTTTCCGACCCATTTACTAAAACGCTATTGCAACCAGCGCTACATGACGTGGGATACGTTTCCCTTTTTCTTGAGATGCGGTTATAGCTGGTGTTGCTCATCTGGCTAGATAGTTGTCACTTCTTTTGTAAGCAAGCGCGTTTCATTAGCTAACATGCAGCATGCCCTATAACAGCGAGAGCTCGCCATTATGGCATTATACACGTCTTCTCCGCATACATCGGAAAAATCCTTACCCGAGCTAGCAATGCAGTATTCGGCAAGCGAGCCGTATCGGCATTCGTATCCACCACCTCAAAATCATTTCATAAGGATGCGCTGCCCCACGGGGCATTGTGGGGACGACCGCTCGCCGTCTCCGTACTCTCACAGCGCGTTACGATGATGCCGACCAGCGACGAGAAAGGCACCCAGCCGGTTAAAGGCGTAACGGATTTAGAGCGGGTAGTTACCGCAGCACCGCAAACGGCAGATGGGAAAGGCGAACAACTTGTGGCTGTGACCACGACGGTTTCGGAACGCTTGCCATTTTCCAAAGCACAATGTGTAGCGCTTGTTGCTACGATCGCTGCAGCGCCTTTTTTAAGTGTAAGGAAGCCTTGCAATCTTTGTGGGAAGAGGACTTGGCTGACTGAGATGGGTAGACCATGGCTGCTCAGGCTTCCGTTATCATCCTGCCCACTATCGGCGCAGAATTGGGTATACCGGTTAGTCGCCAGCAGTGGATTATCTCCGCCTACAACCTTACCTTTGGCTGTTTTCTGGTATGTCGGCATTAATCCCGCTCGTTAATCAAGCCTTCTAACTACATGTAACAGCTTCTATGGGGTCGCCTGGCTGACGTCTACGGTCGACGAATGATCTTCCTCTGGGGTTCCGCGGCTTTTACACTCACATCTGTTGTCACGCCCTTCATCCCGAATGAGATTGGTTTCGACATCTTCCGTGGACTGCAGGGTCTAGCCGCCGCCGCCATGGCACCAACTGCTCTCGGCATCCTGGCTTCTACCTTCCCGCCTGGAAAGACAAAGGATATCGCGTTTGGATGTTTTGGTGCCGGAGCTCCGCTTGGCGGCGTCTTTGGCAATATCTTCGGTGGTGTGGTTGGCGAATATCTCGACTGGCAGTGGGTCTTCTGGCTCTTTGGTATCATTGCTGGGATATCCACGGTTGCAAGTTACTTCGTTATTCCCATACCTCCGTTGAAAGATGAGCCAGCCATACGCAACACAGTAGACTGGATCGGCGGATCGCTCATTACAATCGGGCTTGTCATCCTCGTGTTTGCGCTTTCCGAAGGCAACGTCGTGGGTTGGAGCACGCCATGGGTACCAGTACTCATCATAGCCTCACTCATCGTCATCGTTGCATTCGGCTTCTGGCAGCACCACCTTGAGACGAAAACGGAGAAGCGGCCGCTGATGAAGATGAGCATTTTCAAAAACGAAAAATTCACCGCGGCCAATGTGCTCATGGCATTGTTCTTCTCTTCCTTTAACAACTACCTTATCTTCGCCACGTATTGGTTTCAAGACTACCAGGGTCACTCTGTCATTCAGACGACGCTTCGATTCCTGCCCAACGGTATCACGGGTATCTTGGTCGCTACCATCACTGGCCAGCTCCTCTCTCGTGTTCCAGGCGACTACATACTCACTTTCAGTACCATTTGCGTGAGCATCTCTTCGCTGCTTTTTGCTATTCCTATCCCTGTTCACACTACTTACTGGGCATATGGCTTCCCCGCCATGGTTCTGTGTGTCTCGGGTGCGGACACCATTTTCCCCGTTCTCACGCTTTTTGTGGCCAAAACGCTGCCACCAGAGGATGCATCATTAGGCGGCGCGCTCATTACTGCTGTGGGACAGATCGGCCGTGCTGTTGGTCTTGCCCTCGCGACGGCAGTACAGACAGCTGTTGTGGCTAGGGAAAAAGGCCTGACTGTGGATGAAATAGGCAGTGAAGGGTATGAGACGGAGCCATGGGATGATGTACTAAAGGTGGGCATCAGGACGACGGCTTGGTTCAATTTTGCTATGAGCGTCGCGTCTACGGCCGTTGTGATTTTGTTTATTAGAGGTATTGGTATTATTGGGGGCAGAGGTAAGCGGTAGAACTGTACGGTGTACTAGCTGTTCGAAAGAGTGGTTTCAATGGTAATTAAAGAGGTACATATGATCAAACGCAAACGAATTTGTTTTCTTGAATCCTAATCAAACTACCAGACAGCGCACATTCGACTTTCTCCTTACCTTTAAAGAAGAAGAACACCTCCCATCCCCACCAACTCACTACGCCTTCCTCCTCCCCCTTGGAACAGCCAACCCATCGACCACCTTCTTAACGCTCGCCTTTCTCCTCCAACAAGCCTTATACCACTCCCCCAACCTCTCAAACCCACCCTCATCCTCACCCCATCCCTCCCACTCCCCCACCAACACATGAACCACAGGCCAAACAAACGCATCAGCAATACTAAACCTTGCCCCCGCCACAAAAGGACCCCCATTCCCCTCCACCATTTCCTCCAGCCTCATCACCAAGTTGCCGAGTTCATCCCCGTACCCGGGCACCCCACGATTCAACCACGCTTTCAGTATACTAGCCGTAAGCAGCATCGTCGGATACGCATTCGCAGTTACAAGGCAGGAAGACGGAGACGTGTCAAGTGGGTGGTAGCGGTCGAGGTATAAGAGTATAGAGGAGGGCATGTGAATTTCAGTATGCTGGGTATCGGTGTCGCGGAAGGTGACTTGGCGGTCAAGTTCGAAAGTCGCGTCTAGGGTTGGTGCTTCGATGACGGTAAAGTGAATTTTTGCTTCGGTGAGGCCGATGATGGCTTGGTTGTTTTCGATAGGGTTGTTGGAGAGGAAGAGAAGGGGCGTAGTGGTGGGGGGCGGGGCATGCAGGTGTAAGACGTCGAAGCCGTCACCGTAGTGTTTGTCCCAGGAGAAATCTGGGGAATGGTTCTCGCGGCTGAAGGCTGTGATAAGGCGTTTGGTTTCGGAGCTGTCGTTGGAGATGATATCGGCGGCGTCGCGGGAGTTATTCGCTGTTGCGCCTTGGCCCCAGATGACGGTTTCTTTGGCGTTGAGGAAGGTGCCGATGTGTCGGAATGTTAGGCTGATGCGGATGCCGTTGTAGGCTCTTTCGCTTTCGCTGCGTTCGCTGGGTAGGCGTTTGTCGGGTTGAATGCCGTGGAGCCATTTTGCGTTTGATTCGAGGCCGAGAACGAACATGGAGTTGTGAGGCATGGCCACGCGTTGGGTTTCGCGCTGGACCGTGGTGCTGTCGGCGTCTTCTCCTGTCTTTGGCTGAGGCTTCTTGGTACGTAATCGCATCGTACGTTGAGAGCCGAAGCTCACGTTGACAATTGAGGAGCCTTTTACAATATCGAGCGTTTTGTCGGAATGCTCGGATATGAAGTCGTTGCCGGAACGGTACAGTTGAATCAGGACATGGTTAAGTGGGTGGCCAACAAGTTTTTCAGCTTGCTTCCGTATGACCTGCACTTTGGGCGAGAAGCGCAGAAGTGGCAGGGTTTGGTCTGCTGGGTGGCGGTATACAGGCATCGAGCCATCGTCGCCAAAAGCGCCCTGGCAGCATACGAGACGGGGCACCTCGCCTTGCTGGTGTAGCATCTTCTGCCATCGTACTTCATTGTATATTTGGACAAAGATGACGTCCTTGAGTGGTTTCGATGGTACGGATGGGTGAACGAGGTCAGCAGGGAAGAAATCGTTGATCATGTGCGAGTCGCCTTCTGCAATGTGATCTCCGGGTCCTAGGACAGGGAAAGTTGCAAGCGACTGCAGCTTAGATGGCTTGCCCATTGTGGTGATCTTTGCTGTTGATGACGAATCGGCTTCTTGTGTGCTTCCAGAGGACTGCTCTGGTTGTGCAGATTTTGCCGTCAGTTCCTGGAATTCCTTGCCGTCTTGCTTCGAAGTGGTCGAAGCCGCCTTTGCAGAATTAATAGACTCTCTCTTTGACTCAGACCTTGATTCAGACTTTGGCGCCCTAGAGAGTGACATGCGGACGCGATCCGAGAAATCCGACAACCTGTTCTTCTCCCTCCCTTCACTACCAGCCTTAGTGGATAACACAGGCACCGAATTAGCATTCTTTAATTTATGCTGACTCCCTTCTTTCTCCCGAAAATCTGCAACACTCCCGACTCTCGCAATGTTCGACGTTCGCTGAGGGTCATTTGATGTTGGCGGTAGTATAACTGCCGGCGACGCTGTGGTTGGTGGAGGTGGATCCTTCGTACCTTGGTCCGTAGAGGCGCCAGGCTTGCTGTTCTCATCTTCACCGTCCTCCTTTGGTTCTTCTTCTTCTTCCTTCGCATTTTTATTCTTCTTTCTAGATTTCCCTGTTCGCATTCGGACTTTCGTCTTGACAAGCGCCGGCTTCTCCTCTTCTTGCGTACTGGGCACCGCCGCTCCCTTTGCAAGCGTTTCTGAAAACTCCCTGTCGGTAGGCTCTGGATTAGTCGCAGCAACAGACTCTACAACTATTGCAGAACGGTGTGCGGCCGCCTGGTTTGTTGTGGTAGATGCAAGAGACATTCTGCTCATTAATTCCTCAACTGTCTTATCGCTGCCGGTCTTGCCATTTCTCGCGCTATTTACAGACGCCATTGCTTCTTGTGTAGTCGTTGGTGGTTCTTCCTTCAGGATCTCTTCACTGTTTACCAGAAAAGCGCTGAAGAAGTCCTGCATGCGCTTGAGAGCCAGATCATGTCGACTTTCTTTGCGGAAGCCCAGGCAGTCTTCTACAACATGAATTTTGACACCATGTCGCGCTGCATCGATGACAGTCGCAAGTACGGACACATTGGTTATGCATCCGCAAATGAAGAGTTCGGTGGCAAGCCTTGCTCGCAATATCATGAGTAAGTTGGTACCTTGGAATGCGGAGTAGTTTGTAGTGCGCATCACAATGTCTGTGGGTAGCTCGACCTGCTTTGTAATTACATCTGCAAATTCGGCGCCATGTGTGTCTGGTACGCATGCCGGCGTCCTATTCTCGCTTTTCAACAGAAACAACTCCTCGTCTTCCTCAGCCTTGGCCTTTGCGACTTCTTTTGGCAGCGTCTTCCTTCGCGCCGAAACGCGTTTCAGCAGGTCTAGCGCGCGTTGCTTGTGTTTTGAGGATTTGGATTGCGCTGGTAGCGACGCTGTTTCCTTGGCCAACTCTTCATCAGCTGCTTCATTGTTGCTTTCATCTCCATCGATCAGCCCGCCAACAACAAGCGCGTCTCCTTCACCCGTGTCGGTGCCGGTCGCGATGCGGTCTGCTTCGTACAGCGTTTGGACCCATATTACATTGCCGCAGAGCTCTCGAAATTTCGGGATCAATGTCTGAATGCGCTCCAGAAAGCCCGTCTTGGTATCAACTGGAAGTCGTCCCTCAGGGGTGACAAAGTCGTTCTGCAGTCCAACGACAAGAAGCGCTTGGTGTGTTTGGAAGTGTGGTTGGTTCTGGGACACAAGGTCCATCAAGGACGCCATGTTAGAGTTCATCATGTCAGGAACGCGACCTGCTACGGTATCTACCGGTAGGGTTGAACGCCGAAGCGACGGGTCTTGGCACTGATGCTAGCGGGCACGAGATTACCGAAGGACCAAGGTTCAGAAATGCAATGACCAAATTTCTCTGTATTTGATCTCAGACCAGACAGCTGGTCTTTGATCGGGGAGACACAAGCAGGGGCAAAGCCAGGAGACCATTGATCAACAGATTCAAGTCGAGTTGGTGCACCGTTCGGACATGCAGGGATGGCCGCTACCTTCGGGAAGCGTTGCGCAGGGCGTTCAATAGCCCCAAAGACTAGAATCGATGGTTTTTTGTAAGATTTGACAGCTGCTAGGCAGAGAGGCCGTCGCCCATTCTCGCCGCCATAGGTAGGTAGGTACCGGTAAACACGGGGCGCGGGGCAACGGATGGAGGCGCTGTCCATTTGACGATTGCGACCCATCGCTCTCCACCAATACCGGTATGTACGAGCCGTGGCACGCCTTGCCCGCTCGTCTACCAATCATTGACTACCGTACCAACCATTACTACCAGCCATCGACCGCGCATGCAAGCTGCTAAAAGACACGCGCGCTATAGTGAAGTAAGCCACAACGCAAACACGTACAACTAAGGCATAGTGATAGATTACAAGTTCAAAAGCTTGAAACCGCTTACTTTTAATCACAGTCTTATGGGGTACTACTGTTGATTTTTTAAGGTGTTAAAGGTGGTGGTTGTTGTTGTTGTAGTCAAAATAAGGTTCTTAAAAAGTGAAAAGCAGCTACCCTCTACTAATTAATCGCAAAAGCCCAAAAAAAACAAAAAAAGATTATATGTAGTTAATAAGATTTAAATAGTAGATGCATAAGTTCTAAGAGGAAAGCTTAGACTACCAAGCAATAATTAGGGTTAAAAAAATTTGCTATAGCTTTGGCCTTTTAAGACAACCTTTTAATGTAACTACACATTTTAAAGATACCTTTTTAGTAGAAAAAGATTTATTGCTAACAATAAGTATTTAGGCTTATGCCCCCTTATTAAGCATTGCTAGCACGCAATTAGTATGTCGCTCTAGCATATTTAGATAAAAACAAAGAAAAGCAAAATAAAAACATAAATTACCTTTTAACTTAACACGCCCTATTCTACTTTTATCTACGCTAGTAGATAGGTTTAGGTTTAGGTTGTGGTTAGGTTAACTTACTGTTACACGGGGTTAGGCTATACTTCTCTAGGCTCAGTCCGTACTAAGGCGAGGTAGACTAAAGCGGTAGTCTGTGAGGTATTGTAGAAAATGTTTAAGTAGAAAAGAGTTATTAATATTAACTAGAGGTAACAATACTAATTCTATAAATAATAAAATAACTAGTTAACAATCTATGTAAGAGATAAACTATTTAAGTTAACTATAATAAGTGTAATAATAAAATCTAACACATTTTTATACTTATTACCTTTGTTCTATGTCCTCCTATGTCTTTTATCTAAGAAAGAGGTTAGGAAAGACGCTAGCCTCCCTTTAAGTAGTAGCCTCCTAGAAGTCTTGTCTTAGCAGGATGCTAATTACATAATTCCTACGCCCTACGTAGATTATTACCTTCTAGCATATATGTAGTTAACCTTTAACTTACTTTTTATATTAAAGAAAGAATCCTTTGTATTACTTGTAATATTATTTCTCTTCTTAGGCGTATTATCTTAATTCTCTAAATTATTGTTTTCTTATGCTGCGTGTTAAATTACTAGCTTTATATAAGGTTTTAGTACGCCTATTATATTATATGCTTTTTTCTCTCTACGCTTTCTTAATTATGCTTAAAGTTCTATTATTTTATTATGTCTATTTAACTAACTTAACTTAATAGCGTTAGGCCTAGGCTAATTATATTTATTAACAGAAAAAAAATAACGTTTTATTATAAGCACTATAAAAAGAAGAACTTTTATTATTTTATAAATACTACAACTAGTTGTTATACTAACTATATTTTTATAAAGGCAAAGTACAGTTTTTCTGTTTTTAGAAAAGAGTAAAAAAAAGTAAAAGCTAAGAAATATAAAAAGTAGCTAGTACTTTTTTATACTAAAGTAAAAGTTACTTAGCTTTGTTTAGAAGTTGCTAAGACTAAGGCCCTAGAGCGCTTTTATACTAATTAAAATTATGTAATTTTAAGTCTTTAAAATTATACATAAAAAGCAGCTAAAAAGAATAGTACTTTTAGTATAAACTTTTTAATAACTAAACTATTACTACCCAGACTATTAACTAACTTAAGCTAGTTATAGGCTAACGTTTCTTTAAATTTCTTTTAATTACTTTTATTTTCTAAAGGACTTAGTACTTTTTTCTTTAAGTGTCTCTAATAGTACTTAAGTACTTATAATTTACATTTTATTAAATTTTTCTTTAGTTTTTAAGTGTTTTAGCTTTCTAGCTATCTTTACTACTTAACTAAGTATTTTTACTTATAACTAATTCTCTATAAGTTTTTAATTTCTTTAGCTTTATACTTATTGTCTTTAAGCTTTATGTTAGTAGCTAGCTTATTATCTAAAAGTGCTTTTTTTAAAAGTCTTTTGTAAAAGATAAAGTAAACACATATACTTAGTAGCAGTTAGAGTTTATAGTTTACTATGCCTATTTCTTTTTTAAATTTTAAATAGTTTTACTTAGAAATTATCTAGTTTTTTACTTAGTTGCTTAGTTTTTAAGTTTTATTATAACAAAAAAACTTTTATTTTATTTTAAAAGTAAGGTTTTTTATTTTTCACTTATTAGCTACTTTAGCTATTATAAAGTTTTTATAAGCTATATTTTTACTTAATTCTTTATATAGCTTTTGTATTAAGTAGGCTTTATTATCTGCATTTACTTTAATACTCTTAATATCTTTTAAATTTTAGTAAGCAGCTAGCTTATATCTATAGCTTATATAGTATAGTAAGTACTTTATAGTTACTAGCCTTATACTATTATAAGCTAATTATGCTATTAGTAAAAGTTTAACTTAGTTGTCTTACAGCTTATTAGCATATATCTTTAAATACTATTTTAGTATCTAGTTTGTTTATTCTATTTAGCTATCTATCTTAGGGTAAAAGCTACTTAATAGCTTTTTCTTTATATTTAACTTTGCTAGAAATATATTCTAATACTTAAACGTAAATAGTTTATTATAATTAGTAATATACTTTTTAAGTATTTATACTTTAATACTAGTACTTTTATAACTTAATACACGTAGCTTTCTACTATAATAGTCTCTTTTATAAGTATAAACTTTGCCGCCTTAGTTAATTAATTAATAATTACTAGAATAGTATTACAAAGTTAAGCTAATTCTAGTTCTAATAATTTTAAAAGCTTTACTATAAAGTTTATTATTACGCTATTTTATAGTTTTGTTAGTAGCTATAAAGGTTATAATAAGCTATAAGGCTTATATCTCTTAAGCTTATTTTAGTAATACGCTAAATAGTTACTTTATATATTTTATACTTTTGCTTATAAGCGTAGTATTATAAACACCTTAGCTAGTTACTTAACTATTTTTTTAATTACTATATGTTTATATTTTAAAGACTTATATAGTTTTTTTAACAAGACTTAATTTCATATACAAAAGTATATATATTTAATTTTCTTAAACTATATCTTAGTACTTTCTCTTATCTTATAGTAGTTTATTAAAGCTGTTTTCTTTAAGCTTAAACTACTAGTTAGCTACTCTTTACTACTACTACTGTTCTAGTATTTCTACCTGCTTAGCTACCTTAGCTACTTTAGCTAGTTCTAGCTAGTTATAACATAGACTACTGTCTAGCGTCTTTCTATATATAGTAATATAAAGTTCCTTATAACTCTTTTTATATAGATTAAATCTCCTACTTAAAGCATTTACTACTTTATTAAATGTTCTAGCGCAGTGTGTTATTTTAAAGTTAAACTAAGCTAATATTTTTGCCTATTAAACTTATTATTAGTTAATTTTTTGTATTGTTATAAACCTTGCTAAGTTCTAGTAATTAATAAAAACCTTAATTTAGTGTAGTAATTTAATAAATAAACTTCTTACTCTTTTTTAAAGTATTAACTACTCTTAGTAGCTCCTTATTATTAATGTTAAAATTAAGTTTTTGCCTTAAAAAACTCTTTTAAATAGTAAAATACTAGTCTCTATTTCTTGTCTATACACTGCTATAACAATACAGCTTTAAGTGTATAATTTAATATATTAGCTTTAACTTACATTTTTTATTTTAGGTTATATATCTCTTGTACAAGTGCTCTAAAAAATATCTATTTAATTTAGGTAAATACTTTGTATTATTGTTTATTTTAGATAAATTTTTTTTTATAATTTTTAAGAGAGGTATAGTAATTTTTAAGTAATTCTTAATAAACTTTTAATAGTAGTAACAAAATTTTAAAAAGGATTGTACATTTTTAATTATTTTAAGTACTAGCTATTTTTATATAGCTGTAATATTTTTTGAATTCATCTTTACTCTCTTTATAAATATTATAAAGCCTAGAAATTTTATCTCCTTAATATAGAATTTGTACTTCCTTAGCTATAGGTATAGCGTGTAATTTTTAAGCTTTCTAAGCACTTTCTTAATATACTTTATATATTTTGTAAGCATTCTGCTAGAGTACACTAGTACATTGTCTAGGTATACTATAACAAAATTTTTAAAGTATTTATAAAGCGCGTTGTTAATAACTAATTAAGAAGTTGCTAGTGCATTTATTAATCTAAAGGTATAAATATATATTTAAATAGTTTATACTTTGTCTTAAACGCTGTTACTTACTTATAACCTTTTTTAGTTCTAATTTAGTGGAGTTTCTTTTAAATCTTAAGTTTTGTAAACTACATAGCTCTTTAAAGTTATTTTATAAGCTTTATTATTAGTAGTAAAGAATATTAGTTCTTTTACGTTACTCTATTTAACCTTCTAAAGTTAACACATAGTTACTACTTTTTATTAAGCTTTTTTATAAACAAAATAAGTAAAGCTATTAGGCCTAATTTTAGTTAAATAGATTCTTTCTTAAATTTTTTTTAGATGTAATCCGTTAGCTTAGTATTATACCTAGGCAATACTAAGTATATTAGTTCTAGGCTTAGCTTAGCTCTGTTATCTAAAATAATTTCATAATTTAAATTTTAATAGTCTGCTAGCTTTATAGCCTTGTTTTTTTAAAAGAGTTTTTTAAACTTATCAGTATAAGACTTTCTTAATAATCTTAGTAGTAAAAGTCTTTTTTCTATAGTTACAACTTACTCTATTTAAATAACCTTTATTTTCTAAATTTTTTTTATAAAAATTCTCTTAATTTTATATAGCAAGATCTTGCTAAATTTCTTATTTTAAAGTAAGCTTTAATTTGTTAGGTATATTTCTTTTTATAATTTAGCAACCTTATACATAAGTTCTTTTTTAAGTATTGTTTTCTTTTACTAGTCAATAGCAGGGTAATAAGCATTTAGCTAGTTATTACTAATTAATATATCTAGTCCTTCTAGATCTATTATATTAATATTTATTTAGTACTCTATGCCTGCTACTTATAGCTTTGTTAATTTAGTCTCTAACTATATTATACTATTTTTATATCTTATAAGTTTCTTGTTAGCTAGTATTATTAAAATTAGTTTTCTCTTAATTTAGTATAGTATCTTGTGTTTCTTTACTACTTATAAGGAATCTATTGTTTATGCAGCCCTACTATCTACAAGCGCTTATATAATTAAACTTTATATAAATATAGTTTTAAGCAACTGCTTTGCCTATCTATTAGTATTTTATACCTTCTTTAGAGTTATTTTAGGTACGCCTTTACTAGTGTAACTTTATTTTTAGCAGTATCTTAGTTTTTTGCTTACTTACTTTTTCTTTTTTTAGGAAAGTAGTCTATACTATACTTAGTGCTATTGTGTATTAAGCGGCTATTATTATAATAGAAGCTTTAATAAAAGTTTTGGTATTGTATTTCTTGCGTTAAGACTTATTTTCTTAGCTTTTGCTTCCTTACTTTGTAAATTAGGCAGTCTACTGCCTTATAGATATTTAATAATAAAGTAGTATAGTAGTAACTGTCTACCTATTATGCTATTTTAAATTATTACTAATAAAAGTCACATTTATCCTTGTATTGCGTTTACAAAAGTTAGTAGTAAATTTTTACTTTCTTAAGTTTATAAAGGTAACACTTGTCTACTAGGCATTTGTCTACCTACAAGTTTAAGTAGTAGCACTAGTCTTAGTCTGCCCTATACGTTTTTTTATATAGAACTTGCAATTAAGCTTATAGTTGTACTAATATAACTTTTTATACTCTTTAGTACTTTTTACTTCTTTAGCATCTTAGTCTTTAACCTTAGTTACTAGATTATTAAAGTAGAGTTCTTAGTATATTTCTTAATAACTAACTTTCTTAGCGTCCTTAATAGTAAATATAGTTCTTTTTTAAATTGAATATTTATTAGCGTACTATATTATTATTTTGTACACTTAACATTAATTGTTAGCTAATTATTTTAGTACAACTTTATTTTTAACTTTTTAATTTGTTAGCCCAGGTTTGCTTAGAGTAATAACTTTATTATTTAGTCTTAGTTATAGTATAATCTTATAGCTATTTATTAAGCGTGCCTTTTTATAAAAGTCTAGATTACTTAAGTTATTATCTAGTTTTGTTTAAACTTAGTATAGTGTTCCTTGTCTAATTACTTTAATTTCAATAGCTACTTATTTAACTTATTCTTCTTTGTAGTTTTAAGCAAAGTATTTAACTTTGCTTTACTAAAGACATGCTTTATTATTATAATACTTTTAGCATTATTTTTTAAAAAGGCTATTCTTCTTTCTTCTTTAAGTATCTTTGTCTTTAGCCTTTTTTTATACTTTACTAGTTATAATAGCGTTACTATTTCTATTTTACCTACTGCGTTACTTTCTTATATTAGCTAGGCTAAGTTAAAAGTATTTTTTATTATTATATTGTTTCTAGAGCTTATTATTAATATATGTAGCTAGCTTAACTAGCGTGTATAGTATATTAGGCTTATTATAGTATATAAGGCTGCTCTTAAAACTCTCTTTTAAGCTTACTTTAAATACTATTTAAAGTACCTTATTGTTCTAAATAATTTATGCTTGTAGTTACTAAAATTCTGCTATATATACTAATACTAATGTAGTCTACTTTAAGCAAGTAAAATTTTTCTAGCCTAGCTCTTAGCGTTTAATCTTCTAAAAATGTATTCTATTTCTTATTAAAACTTTATTTAACTTATAAATAAGGCTTATATTTTAGCTCTAACTTTTGTATGCTCTACATTAAGTAAGTAATTATTAATATAAAGTTAAAATTAGTTAAAAGCTTTATCCTTTATATAAATACTTGCTATAAGAATTTTTTTTAATTAGTAAAAACTTAATTGTACTTGCAGTACAAGTTAGTGTAAGTAAAAAATATTTATAGTTACATTTATTTTTCTTAATACCTTTTAGGTGGCGCTATCTTAAGTTTTATATAGCAATAAGTTATTTGTTTAAAGTAGCTATTAGCTAACTTAAGAGCTAATTAATTATGTTTATTATAAAAGCTACTAACTATACCTAGATATAAACTTGTTGCTTAAGATTCTTAATTTCTTAACCACCAGAGTTGTCTTTAGTATTAGAGTTAGATGCGATAAGCATCTTATTATTCTTTAATATTAGTTAACTTAGTATAGAATATCCTAGATTTTAGAATATATTATTTTAAGCAATTTCTAAGAATGCTATTATAAATCTTAATTAGGCAACCTGTTAGTTAAACTATCTACTAAAATTTCTAGTAGTTAAAGTGTTATATAAGGTTAAGCTATACTTCTTTAAGCTTAGTTTATACTAAGGCAAAGTAGACTAAAGTAGTAGTTTAGAAAGTATTATAGAAAATGTTTAAGTAAAAAAGAGTTATTTATATCAACTAGAAGTAATAATACTAATTTTATAAATAATAAAATAACTAGTTAACAATCTGTATAGGAGATAAACTATTTAAGTTAACTATAACAAGTATAATAATAAGATCTAATATATTCTTATACTTATTGCCTCAGCGTCACCATCCAAGCACGGCTCTCCTATCCCTAGAGGCGACTCACAAAATCCTCCTGCTCGTTAGTTTGTCCTAGCTGCTTAATAGCTGTTTTGACACGCTCTTGCTCCTTATAGAGCCACTGTAAGGTCTCTCTACTAAGGTTGTATTCGCGCAGGAAGAAATTAGTAAAATAACATACTATTACTACACCTAGACTATTAACATGCGCAACGTATTTAATAGACTTGCTGCTAAACAAGCCTTTTACAACCTCTATTATAACCTTAATATCTATAATACTAGACGCATTAATAAAGTGTTAATAAATAACAGAATTTAACTTTTGCATTTACCTAATTACTATAGAAGCTACTGCTAACAGCTCCTCTTTAACTAACTAAGGAGGCCGCTTAATAAAGGTAAATGCAGGCTTTATAATTTACTACTATAGCTTTTTATATAGTAACTTAGTAAGGTCTAACTTTACTTAATGTAAGCTATTAGTTTTTATATTAAATAAGAAAAAGAATAGTTTAAGCATTATATTATTTATATATAAGTTATTTATATACAGTACTATATAGTGTAGAAAATTCTAAAGGTAAAAAGTAGCAGGCAGAGAGCTTTTATGAAGTATTACAGGCTCCTGCTGTAGTAACGTACGTGTTCTTACTCTCTTTTACCTCCTCTACCTCTATTGCAATCTTGTTGCTAGCTATAGGCTAGTAATTGCTGTTAAACACGTTTTAATTAGTATTGTGCAAATTTTTTAACCTTAATTTTGCTTAGTAGTCTAAGCTTTTCTGCTCTAAGCGCTTAGCGCGTAGACCTTATCTACTTACTGTTTGAATTTTATTAACTACACATAATCTTTTTTTGACTTTTGTGACTAATTAGTAGAGGGTAGCTGCTTTTTACTTTTTTAGAAAACCTATTTTGACTATAACAACAACCACTACCTTTGATACCTTAAAAAATAAATATTTATTGCCTTTGTCCTATGTCCTCTTGTGCCTTCTATCTAAGAAGAAGGTTAAAAAGGAAGCTAGCCTCCTTTTAAGCAGTAGCCTCCTAGAGGTCTTGACTTAGCAGGATGCTAATTACGTAATCCCTGCGCCCTACGCAGATTATTACCTTCTAGCGTGTGTGTAGTTAACCTTTAACCTACCTTCCACGTTAAGGAGAGAATCCTTCGTGTTACTTGTAACACTTACGTTAGACCATAACCTAACCCAACTACAACCTAATTGTTTTACGCTAAAACTAGGTTGTAGTTAGGTTGTAGTTGCACGGACGTTGGTTGTAGTTAGGTTGCACAGATGTGTAGTTATAGTTATAGTTAAGTTATAGCGCATAGACTACAGGTTGTAGTTAGGTTGTAGTTAGATTATAAAAGGAAGTAGTTAGGTTGCAGTTATTAACACAGTTAGTTATTACAGTATAAAAAGTAATATAAAAAGTATATTTATATTATTATATATAGAAGAAACTTTAACTACTTACTATGTAATCTTTTTGTAAAAAGCTAGTAGAACGTAAACTTAGTACTAAACTTCTTATAGTATCTGTTAGAGTATTAACACGCGGATTACCCTGTTGATTAGGTGATCCTGGTAAGCTGTTCACGTGACGGTCCCGCCAGCGTCTATATAAACGGGCTAGATAGTCTTATATCTCTTTAGTAGTTGTTGGATACTTGTTGTGACACTTAGTTGATTAATACACTTACTTTCTACTTAGGTAATTAAGCAATTGCTCCTTCTTAGCTCTTACAGCTATAAGCCTAGCTGCTTAATTAAAGTTTTAATTCATACTACGCAATTAGCAAGCTAGAAAGTTAACTATTTAAATATTACCTTACTCTCCTTTATTCTCCTACAGCACGGCTAGTAGATTGCTGCAGCTGCTATACCTCTCTTCTACTTAATTATACAATTAACCTTTTACTAATCTAACCTACAACTGACAGGCTACTGTTATTAGTAATATAGCTACCTACTAACTAACTAACTAACCTATGCTTACTTTAACAATAACCTACATTGTAATCCTACAAAGTATCTTACTAAGATTAACTTTATTAATACACTACTTGTCGCCTTAAAGGTAATCCTTAAAGCTTAATTAGACTAGCTAACCTAGTTTGCTCTATTAAGAGTGCAATACTTAGAAAAAGGCATCTAGAATTAGGTCAATCTTAATCTCCTAAACGTGCACTTAATAAATTACTAGGAGCTACAGTATCTAGAAGTACTTAAAAATATCAAGCAACTAGTTACTTTATTACTTAGCGCTAGCATATTAGTATAAAAGGACTACAAAATTACTTAACATAAATGTAAGGCTTATACAATTAACGCTAAGTATAAGAAAAATAATTACAATAAGCTAGTTAATAGGTATAAAGTATACACTACTTAATAAACAAGAAAAGTTGCTAAAATTACTGACATGCGGATCACCCTGTTGATCAGGTGATCCTGGTAAGCTGTTCACGTGATGGCCCCGCTAGCGTCTATATAAACGGGCTAGATTGTCTTAAGTCTCTTTAGTAGTTATTAGACACTTTGTTGTGGCACTTAGTTAATTAATACACTTACTTTCTACTTAGGCAATTAAACAATTGCTCTTTCTTAGCTCTTATAGTTATAAGCCCGGCCGCTTAATTGTAGTATCAATTCTTACTACGCAATTAGCAAGCTAGAAGGTTAACTATTTAATTATTAACTTACTCTCCTCTATTTTCTCCTATAGCACAGCTAGCAGATTGCTGCAGCTACTATACTTCTTACTTACTTAATTATACAATTAACCTCCTACTAATTTATCTTATAACCTACAGGCTACTGTTATTGTTAATATAGCTACTAACTAACTAATCCCGCCCTTACTTTAATAATAATCTACGTCCTAATCCTATAAAGCATTTTATTAAGATAGACTTTTTTAATATACTGCTTGTTGCCCTAAAGGTAATTCTTAAGACTTAATTAGACTAGCTAACTTAGTTTACTCTATTAAGACTGCACTGCTTAGAGAAAGGCATCTAGAATTAAGTTAACTTTAATTTTCTAAATATGCGCTTAATAGATTGCTAGGAGCTTTAGTATTCTAAGTTGCTTAAAAATATTAAAGAGCTTATTACTTTACTACCTAGCGCAAGCGCTTAAAAATAAGAAGACTATAATATTGCTTAATGTAAATATAAGGCTTATACAATTAATACTAAGTATAAGAAAAATAATTACAATAAGCTAGTTAATAGGTATAAAGTATATACTACTTAATAAATAAGAAAGATTGCTAAAATTACTAATATTAAAGACTTTATTAGCAAGACTGTACATTTAGACCTACTTTTAAACGCTTTAATAAGCATAATTACTTAAAACTTTACTAGTTTTTAAGCTTTAGTAAAGATTCTAAAGAAGAATCTTACTCTTACAAATTAAAATACTTAGTATTTAATTAGGGCGCAATACAGATTCTACCTAGATAAGGCTTACTAGAGATAAATAAGCCTTAAGCGTTAGTTTACTAAGTAGCAGCTTTTATATTAATAAGCAATAATTTACTTACTTTTTAAAGTTATTAAGCTATTAGTAGTTACTAATTTTTTAAACGCTTTAGGTACTAAGATTACACTAGACTAGTTGCGCAAGAAGCGCAATAAGTTATTATAAGTAATAATACTTAGTAAAGCTTAATTAACTTTTCATAATATAAAAAAGATTTGTAGTGTTTTGTTATAAAATTAATTAATTACTTTTTTAAAAAGAAAAGAACACGCAGTATTCTAAACTAAATTTAAATTAAGAATAGCTTAATTATTAAAAGTTTTATTAAAAGTAGTAAGTAATTACACTTTTGCCTTTATAAGCTAAGTAAAAGTAGTAAGTAATTACACTTTTGCCTTTATAAGCTAAGTAAGTACTTTTAAACACTATATAAGTGCTTTTAACTTTAAACTATAGTTATAGAATTAATGCTTACTAATAAAATACTAATTAAACTAACAGACAATAATTAAAAGAAGATTATTAAGTAATAAAATAGTAATAGATAGGCAGCGCTTTAGACCTAAATTAAGAAGGAGGGCTAGAAGGCTAGCACTAGCAGATTAGCTACTAATAAACTAAGTAGAGTATACTTTAGCTTATTAGTTTTAGCGCTTATTAACCTAAGAGACTTAATTAAGAAAATTAGTCTAAACGTATTTAGTGTAGCCTTTACCCCTTATGCGTTGTTTTTTTTATATAATTATAGATAGTAGAGCAGCAGTCTACTTAGTTAATAGCATTAATTACTTAGTACTAGGCACCTATTGCAAAGATATTAAGAACAAGACTGTTAAGGCAAGCACTTAATTTATTTTAGTTGCTAGAATAAAAAATAGGCTACTTAAGAACGTCTTTTATAGTAAGGCTAGCCCTAAAATAGCTAATTTTCTGCTTACTAATGTTAAGTTTGTACTAGGCTTTTACGTTAATATTGTCTCTAAAGCACAGCTTAAGAAAGCAGGCATTTAGTACTTAAGATATAATTATACTATAAGATTAAGAATAATTAAAAAGAACGTTGTTTTAATTAACCTAGAGTGTTACTTTAATCTTTTATTTATTAAATATAGGCAACTTTTTTATTATATTACTTAATTACTGCTAGTAAACGCTATAGCATAATTAAGGAAACCTTAGATATACACTAGTAATAAAGATTTATAGTATTAATAATTAGAACACCTAAGACAATAAGCTATAAAAGCTTTAGTCTACTTAGCATAGAATATTAAAATTACTAGTAAAAAGCTATTAAAATATAATTACTATGCAACAGCTTATGCCTTATAAGTAATCTTACGTTAGCTAAAAGAAAGATTACTTTAACTTTTTTACAAAATTTTATAAGATCTATTTAATTTCGTACTTAGTTAACTGCTTAAGAAATAAGCACTAATTATTAAGAAAGACTACTTAGGTAAACTGTATAATTCTAGTATCTAAATAAAGATACTAAATAATATTATACCTGTAATTAAAAGCTTTACTGCAAATATTAAGAGGAAATATTAGTAAAAAATTATAGAAATTTATTAAGATTATAACACTGCTATACTACCTTAGAGAAAGCAATGAAAATATAAGGAATAAGTAATAGAAAAAGAAATTATAATTAAAACACTACTGCTATACACTTATAAGCCTAATAGCTTAGCAAAGAGAGCTAGCTAAAAGCTAATTACAAAAGCTATTAAAATACGCATAAGTGCAAATCTACTAGCTAAGCTCTAGCTAGTAATTATGAATGCAGCAGCTTACTTATATAAAATAAGCCTTTCTAAAATTTATAGCTACTAATCCTCTAACGAGGTGCTTAAAGAATAGTTCAAGAAATATTTCTAATACTATTAACTACCTAAAATTAGATATTAGACTACTAATCTACGCCTAGACTAGAGTGGAATTTATGCCTATAGCTGCTAAGCCTACCTATTAAACAGGAAGAAGGCAGCTAGGCATAATTATTAAGAATTTTAGATTAATCCTTGCGGCTATATTAGTTATTTAGTTAGTTATTAAGCCTCTAATATATACTATATATAGGTACTAACTCTTAATTAGGTAATTAGTACTTATAATATAACTTTTAATAAATAGTCATTTTGCAAAAGAAATTGCAAAGAAAAGCTACTAAAAAATTAAGTAATTAAGATTGTAAAAATTTTTTATAATAATAAGCTAGTTAATTTAAAAAATTACTTATAAGCCTTTCTAGCCTTTTAAAGTAGAGTAAATTAAAAAACACAGCTAACTACTAAAAAACTTAAAAGTAATCTATCTACTATTTTAAGTAGTAAAAAAGGCCTGCCTACTAAGTATAAAATTAAATTAAAAGACACTAAGTAAATAAAGCACAAGGCTTGTATACTATTAGAAATTTACTTAAATTAGTAGTAAAATACTAGTTTTACTACTTTAAAACTAACTTTTAAACTAAAGACTTTAAAGAGCAACAACGCAATTAATTGCAAAGTATTTAATAGTTAAATAGTAGTATACTTACTTACAAGAGCTAACCTATTAATATTTAAAGGTAAGAAGCCTTCTTTATATAAGCTTAACAACTTATTACTAGTCTAATAGTCTATACCTAAAGACTTTAACACGCTAGCTAATTAAAATAAAACTTTTACTTAAAAAAAGCAAGTTACAGACTATAAATTATCTTATAATTTAAGATCTTAGGTTTTAGATAGTAAATAGAGTAAGTAATTATAAGCTTAACCTTTAATTACTAGACATAGTGCTAGAATTACTAGTAAAAGCTTAAATTAGCTTACAAATTATTATCTTCTACTATATAAGCTAGGCAGCAGGCGTAAGCGTAAAGACGCAACCTAAAATTTTAATCATTTACTAGAAAGTAAAAACATAAGTAGTGTTAACGCATTAATTGCAAATTATAAGAATTTATTATAAATTAATTTTTATAATACTTACTTACTAGGTTTACAAGCAACTTAGGAAGACTAAGTAAGCTATAAAACTTTTAATTATATAGTTATAGCAGCTTTACTTACTAAGCATAAACTAAATATAGAAAATACTTAACTACATTATAATAATCTACCTAAACTACTAGAATTATAAAAGTAGTTGCTTTAGCATTTTATAAGGGCTTTATTTAAAAATACCTGCAGAAAAGAGATTAATTAGTTAAGTAAAAATAAGACTTAGACTAAGATATTGAAAGAAAAAGTAAATAATTAAATACTACCTTTAAAGTAAGTTTGGACTTATAAATTTAATTAAAATAGTTTTTTTTTTAAAATATAAAGCGCAGATTGTTATAAAAAGTAATTTCTAAAAAAAAAACTTAATTAATTTAACTTATACTGCTATGTTAGTAGCTAAGTTCTTCTAAGTAGCAATAGTAATTATAGCTAAGAATAATTTAGAAATTAGATAATATAATATTATAAGAGTATTCCTTAATGCGCTAATTATAGTAGACAACTTAGTAATTTATAAAATGCTAGATAGCTTTAAAAAGCCTAAAAAGTGCGTGCGGCTTAACTGCGCACTTTATAAATTACAAGACTTACTACTATTGTAGTATAAGTAGCTCTTAGAATTACTAAAAAAAATTAAACTAATTGCCTTACTAGAAGAGCCTTGCCTTTTTTTTAATTAAGAAAAGAAAATACTAGTTTTGTTTTATATAAATAATATCCTACTGCTCTTTGTAAAAGACTATAAGTAGAGAGCATTAGATCTTTAGTTAAAGATTATAGACATATATAAAATATTAAAATAAAGATTATTTAAATAGTTTTTTAGTATTAGAGTACTTAGAGATTACAAAAAGCAAATAATTACGCTTATATATAATATATATATTAATAAAATTATAAAAAGGTTTAAGCTAGAAAATAGTAGCTTTTTAAAGACTCTGCTACTGTTAGAGAAGCTAATTAAGAACACTAGCAAAGCAACTAAGTTAGAGATTAAAGCCTACTAAAAAAAAGTTAGATTAGTGCTATATATAGCTATTATGCTGCAACTAAATATTACCTACTTAATTCTTAAGCTTTTACACTTTTTTACAAACTCTAGTAATTAGCATATAAAAGCTATTGAATAAGTAATTATCTACCTTTATTAGACAAGATAGGATGCAATTTAATATAAAAACTATAATAGCCTAGACTTAATAATTGCAAGTAATGCTTTTTTTGCAGATAATAAGGAAACTTATTAATTATTTTATAAATATATAGTAATTTTATATAGTAGTCTAATATTTTAGAAGGCAGCTTAGTAGACTATAGTAACTATATTAACTACTAAGGCTAAGCTGCTTACCTTTAAGTATACTACTAAGGAAGCTATAGCCCTAAAGTGCTTTTTTTATAAGCTGTCTTTTAATTTAAGAGACGTTTAGATGGTCTAGTATAATAATAAATAAATAAAAAAACTTATAATTAAAAAGAATAAGCAGATTAGCACTTATTTAAAACATATTAATATATCGAATATATAGCTGTAGTAAGAATTTACTAAGAAATTATTTTAAGTTAAATACTTAGAAATAGTAATTATACTAGCTAATAAACTAACTAAGACACTTACTTGATAATAATTTAAGAAGTTTAAGCAGTTACTTAATTTTTAGCAAGTTAAGCACTTAATTAAAAGTAATAATAATTAATAAGCAAAGAATTAGTATTGAGCAGCAAGATTTATATACTAGGCTAAGTCTTTTTTTAGTTGCTTAAGATAAGTAGAAGATTAAAGACTAAACTATCTAAAAATTAAAACTAGAACTAAAAATAAGCTTACTAGTAAGTATTAAAATTGTTATACTTACTAAACTCTATTAATAAGTCTTGCTTAGCCTTTTAAGCTTTAGTAAGCTTAAGCGCGTTATTTACTATTTTAGCTTAGATAGCTAGAGTATATAGGCAAGCAGCATAAAGACGCAAATTTTATTTATTACTTTTATATATTAAGTTGTAAGATAATTACTTATTTATACTAGCATACTCTTATAGTTAAAATTTATAGTAATTAGGATAGTGCATGCAAGAGTAATTATAAAGACTTTAAAAAAACAGCTTTTTATAAGTATAGTATTCTTAAACTAATAATTAATAAGAAAAATTTTGTTGTTATTGCTAAAACTAAATTTATGACTACTACAGCTATTATGAATTATAAGCTAGCTATTAAGTAGGCTAAACTGCAGGTTAACTAAAAGCATAAGTAGTAAGCTCTTAACTAAAAAAATAACTTTAATTTAGTCTTATAGCCTGCTAAGTAGGGTGTGTCTAGCGCAAATAATCTTTAATATTATATTTTAAGTTAAAGATGCTTACTAAAGCAGTCTACAGGAGCTAAGCGCTAATACTTTTTAATAAAGTTTCTTAATTATAATAATTAGAAGCTAAGAGCATTTACATAAAAGGCTTTCTAATTAATATAGCGCTGCTATTAATCTCTTTATAGTATGTAATAATATTGCTAAGCAGCTGCTACTTATTAATACAGTACTTATTATTGTTCTATTTCTTAAAACTAGTTAGTAAGCTAAGCAAGAAGCTTCAATAATTAGTAACTTATATCTTTAATTCTATACAAGGCTATAAAGTAATTAGTAAGATTATTATTAACTATATAGCATATATAAAATAAGCAACTACTATAGCAAGTACTACTTTAACTATTAGTTTAGATTTAGTTAAAGCAGCGCTTAGTAAATAAACTATTAAGTATTCTTTTTATGCAGCGCTTACATAAAAAAATATAAAAATATAATAAATTAGCAGTAATCTTTAAAAAGCTTATAAGCGCTTTTTTTTAAGTAGTTAAAAGCGTGTTGCGCCTTATTAACTGTCTTATAAGCGCTTCTAGCTTATTACTATTATTATATTGCTATTTACGCAACACTACTTAAGCAGTAAGCTACTATAACTTTTACTTTAGCTCTTAAGCTGTCTTGTTTTTACGCTAACTTAATTACTTAGTTAAGCTCTTATCTTAATTAAAAATTAAATAAAGGCTTAACAGCAGACTTAACTTAATAAGTAAGTAGATTAATTTCTAAGTAAAGCTACTAAAAGTCTTATAATTAGCATATAAATTAGAAAGAAGCAGTAACTAACTCTTATTATTTTAAAAATTAGCTGCTTTTTAAATTTTATTGTTAAGTAGGCTTTTGCGCGTACAACAATTATGCTTAGCACTATTCTTACGCTCTTAATAACAGCTTTCTAAGCAACGCTTACGCTTATTACTATTAGAAGCAGACTACACTAGAAAGATTAGCAGCTAATTAGTAAGAAAACAGTAAGGCAATAAGACTTACTATATTAATAGTAATAAGGGTGCGTTAAAAATTAAAAAGACTTAGCAATTAATATTGTAGTAAGGCTAAAAGTTTTAGAAGGGCAGTAGACGCAATTAGTGTTATTAATTGCGCATAGACTAATTACGCGATATTTAGAGCCTATCTAATATTTTAATATTATAATAAAACTAAGCTGCTTGCTTAATCAAAACAACATTATAATATTACAACAGGGATAAAAGATTAGGCAGTAGGACAAAGATTATAAGAAGGCTTCTTAATTAACAATGTTAATCTAGTAAGGATAAACTCCTTGCTTACAGCTCAGATTAAAGAATTCTCACTAACCTAGGGAGTGTGTTAGAGTATTGACATGCGGATCACCCTGTTAATCAGGTGATCCTAGTAAGCTGTTCACGTGATGGCCCCGCTAGCGTCTATATAAACGGGCCAGATTGTCTTAATGGACACTTTGTTGTGGCACTTAGTTGATCAATACACTCACTTTCC
Source organism: Alternaria gansuensis (assembly GCA_009289805.1). Classification (NCBI taxonomy): domain Eukaryota; kingdom Fungi; phylum Ascomycota; class Dothideomycetes; order Pleosporales; family Pleosporaceae; genus Alternaria; species Alternaria gansuensis. The sequence goes on along the minus strand of WBOK01000040.1, from coordinate 93,050 downwards.
ACTCAGGCGATCAAACAATTGCTCCTTCTCAGCTCCCACAACTAATATTAAGGACTAGATTAGTAAGACTGTATATTTAGACCTACTATTAAATGCTTTAATAAGCATAATTACTTAAAACCTTACTAGCCTTTAAGCCTTAGCAAAGATTCTAAAGGAGGATCTCGCGCCTACAAATTAGAATACTTAGTATTTAATTAGAGCTTAATATAGATCTTACCTAGACAGGGCTTGCTAGAGATAAATAGGCTCTAAGTATTATTTTACTAAGTAGCAGCTCTTGTATTAAGAAGCAACAATCTACTTACTACTTAAGGCTGTTAGACTATTAGCAGTTACTAATTTCTTAAACGCTTTAAGTAATAAGATTGCACTAGACTAGTTGTGCAAAAAGCGCAATAAGCTAGTATAAGTAATAATACTTAGTAAAGCTTAATTGACTCTTAATAATTTAGAAAAAATCTTTAGTATTTTGTAATAAAATTAGTTCATTATTTCTTTAAAAGAAAAAGAACACGCAGTGTTTTAAACTAGATCTAAATTAAGAGTAGCTGAAGAATTATTAAATAACTTAAAGTTAAATAAAAGTAGTAAGCAACTACACCTTTGCCCCTTTAAGCTAAGTAAAGAATTAAAGAATAAGTACTTTTAGATACTGCGCAACTACTTCTAATTTTTAAACTACAGTTACTATATTATACTCTTTAAGTAGACTGCTAATGTACAGGTGTTAGAGTGTATAAAGACATACTGCGACGAGGGCAAGAGATTACTAGAGACTAGATTATATAAGAACAAGGTTGGTAAGATAATAATCTTATTATAGGTTGAGTATAAAGACTATTAGTAGAAGAAGAAGCCTATTTAATAGTACAGTGCAGGAGCTCAGCTGTAGAGTAAACAGATAATAAATAGTGTCTCCTTTCTGTAGGATACGGGAGAGGCTATATACCTTAAACTTGCGTAGTTAAGCACTAACTTAGTATGTAGTAGGGTATTACCCTGTACACTAGCACAAACCTCCCTTTCCTGCAATCTTAGCCCTATTAAGCTCTTTACTCTTTAAAAAGAAAAAAGGGAAGAAAACTAGTAAAATAAAGGAAATAAAACAAACGAAACATGATGCAATTACCTAAGTTGCCGCCTAGTATTAACAGATCTTATATCTATGTAGTAACTACAGTATCCAGGTGTATAGAGAGCACCTAGATTCTATAGCCTTAGTAGTTCTCTCTTTATACACCTAATAAGGGCATATTTCTATTATATTACTATTTTTTGCTTCTTTCAGCGTTTACTTTAATAAGGTTCTTAAGCAGCAGTTAAAGTGCTTAGTCTAGGTACAAGTGCAGTTATTATAGTAGTAGTAAAAGCTTAAGTTTTAAATATTAATTAAAGACAACTTTAATATGGCTGCCTAGTTAGAGTTAAGAGTACTAAAACGTTATTTAAAATTATTATACTTAATTAAGGATAAACTTGCAGAAAACGCTGTGTAAAAAAAAGTATAATAAGTTTTGTACTTTTTTAAAAGACTTAGCGCTTATTAGTTTTTAGGCTAAGCTCTTCTTAAAGGCGCTAGAGAGAATTACCTTAAAAGAAATTAGTATTCTACTTATTTTAGTTTTTTGTTATGTATAAAAGGTTCCTTTTGTTATTAAAGAAGTATAATTAGTTAAAGAAACCTTAAATAGAATTAGCATAAAAGGCGTTTCTCTTTAACTCTTACACTACAAGCTATAAGTTAAGAATTCATTATATAATATAGTTATAATATATATTAATATGATTGTTAATTTATTCCTTAGTAGCGTTTTATAGCATATTATTTAGCTCCTTATAGATAAGTAAATTGTTCTATTTAGCTTATTTTATAAGAGCTTTCTAGATTTAGAATTTATACTTAATATACATATTTATTAGAAATAGCTAGTTAATTTCTCTAAACTTGTTAGGATAACTGGAAGAAGTATAAGAAGTAGCAGTAAGGTTATAGTAAGCTTTACAAATCTCCTTATAAGTTTCTATAGTAAGCACTTTTATTATACTATCTTAAACTATAATAAACTAAGGAAGCACAGTATAGTAGTTGTAAGTAGTTAGCCTAGTAGACTTATAAAGTAGAAAAAGTAATAAAATTTAAGCTTTTTTTTTTATAAATTTGCTTTATCTATTTAGCATTAAAAACTACTTTTTATACGTTTTTTAGCTAGTTAGTCTTGTCTTTTTATTCTATAATAAAACTACTTAATAATTTAATACCTACATTCTTACACTACTATAAGTACGCTAGCATATACTTATAGAATTCTAGTAATACTTTTATATAGTTGTTTGTGTCTTTGTTATTAAATAAAACACTACTTTAAATTATCTCTGCACTAAGGCCTCCTATTATTATATACTTAAGGTTAAAGTTAATATACTTAAAGTATATTTAATTGCCTTTCTTAGTAAACTTAGCGTAGTAAGAGCAGAAAATTAAAGTGTATTCTGTATAAAGTATTACGTATTACAACTAGTATCCTAGGTCTATACGTATAGCCTATTAAATAAGTAAGTAGTATATATTACGTAACTACTTAAAGTTCAGTTTTTTATTTATAAGTTATAAATAGAACTTATATATCTAAAAAGTTTTTATAATAATATTTTCTAGATTGCTATACTGTTGCAGCTATATATAGACGTTAGTAATAATTCTTCCTATGCGTTAGAATTCCTCTACCTATAGTTAAAACTCTATAGTGTTAAGAATCTTATTTTAAGTAAGAATAAAGTAGTATTTAAGTTAAAATAGTTTATATTAGTAGCTTAGCAAATCTTTATCTTGCTTAATTAAGTAATATTTACTATTAAAGAGATTAGAAATAACAAAATTAAATTAAAATTCTTGCTAATAGCTTTGTCCTATATATAGTAAGAGTAGACACTTATTAAGTATACTAGAAAGTATAGCCCTCTTAAATAAACTTATAATACTTACAGCAGTGCGCTTATAAATAAAGTATACTTAATTATATAATAAGTTGTTAGAGTTATGCAGTTGTCTAACGTTAACTTCTTAATACTATCTTTTAATAACTTTAATATAATTAAAATTAGTAATTAGCTTCTTTATATAGGTACGCTTAAGTAGCTTAAAGAACGCTAAAGTAGAATTTATATAGTAGTATCTTATTTTAAAAATTTTAGTTTCTTAATTTATTATGTTAAGCTCTTTATCTAAGTAAGTAGCATAATTAAGCTTAGTATCTAGTTGTGTAGCTACTTATTAGTATACTAGTATTACCTTTAAAGTATAAGAGCTTAGTAAAGGCAGCAAAGTAAAAACTAGTTAGTTACTAGTTCTAGCTTTTATATATTTTACTTAGATGTTAGCAGCATTACACCTTTATTATATAATAGTCTTTCTGCTTGCAAGTTTAAATGCCTTAACTATTATATAATTATTAGCTTTACTTTTTACTAATATTTTTAAAAATCGCCTTAGTTGCTTAGTTATAATTAGTAAACTACAGCTCCCTAAGGTGTAAGTCTTAAATAATATTAAGTTACAATAGTAATTAATAGATTAAGCTTTAAACAGGGGTTTTTTAAGTTCTATAGCTATTAAAATAAGCATTTTATAAATTAAATACACCTGCACTTCTATTGCCTTATAGTAATTTATATCTTGAAGAAATTGCGTAGAGTAAAGCTAATTAGTTTTTTAGTTTTTAAATATAGCTATATACTTCAAAATCCTTTGCTAGAAAGCATAGTAAAAGTTGCTTTTCTCTTTATTCTCTTTAGCTTTAGTGTTAGGGCGTAGTTTCTGCGCGCTATAGGTTGTATTATCTTTTTTAACTTTTATAGCCGCAATAATCTTACGCTAGTCTTCTTTTTGCTATTTACTAATATCTAGAAGTAGTTCTATGCTATAAGAGCTATTTTATATAGCAAAAGCACAAATTTTCTTATATAGTAGCTTAATAGTTGCCTAGTTTACCATTAATATATAGCGTTTTTTTCTTTAGTTTTTTGTATTAAGATAGTGTATTGCTACTACATTAAAGAAGTAGACAGCATCTTTAAAATTTATAGGTTGTAGTATAAAAGCTATATCTATTAATTCTGTGTAGTTAAGTAACGTGCAAAGCATATAAATACTAATACATTTATTAACAAATCTTACTACTAGTTTCTTTACTATTAAGACTATATTGCCTAGTTCATTAGCTCTCCTGTCTTGTGACGAGGATGCTGCACTAATAATAAAATAGTATTTCTAGAAACTTTTAGTACTACTATATTTGTTAATAAGTCTTAGAAGTTAAGCATAAAGATTGCCTACTCCTAAAACCACTTTAAAAATTAAGTTAAATTAGTATAAAGCACTATTAAACTATTAGTCTACTATAATGCACTATTGCTTTAGAGTGTTAGAAAGAATCTTATGTACTAAAGTTTAAATGTTAGTAACTCTAATACTATTACTAAGTTTTATAAGCTCTAGTACTTTGTCTTAATACTAGACAACTCTAGAAGTATAGTCTATAATATAGTCTTCTTTTTTTATACTTACTTCTAGTGGCATCGGCCTTTTGTAAAAAGATTTATTGCTAACAACAGGTATCTGGGCTTATGCCCCCTTGTTTAGCATTGCTAGCACGCAATTAGTGTGTCGCATGTTTAAATAGAAATAAAAATGCGCAATATCTTTTTAACTAACTCTTTTAACTAATAACTATTTACTGCTAACTATTTACTGCTAACTGCAACTTTTATTGTCCTGTTGCTATCTTAGCAGTATTATAGTTGCGGCGTTTAGTGCCTATTCTTAAATATAAAAAAATAACAATAACATTACTATTTATATAAAGCTTTTCTATTTTAAGAAGTAACTTATAAAATTCTCTTACTTATTAGTTTATCTTAGCTACTTAATAGCTATTTTAATACGCTTTTACTTCTTATAAAGCTACTTTTAAGTTTCTTTACTAAAGTTATATTTACGTAAAAAAGATTGCTAAAGTAATATACTTTTATTATACTTAAACTATTAATATACGTAGTATATATAGTATATTAGCTAAACTAGCTTTTTATAGTTCTTGTTGTAACCTTAACATTTATAATACTAAACGTATTAAAAACATCTTAACTATAGTTATGTTCTAACTTTTGTACTAACTTAACTACTATAATAACTATTACTACTAGCTTTCTTTTAACTAATAAAGGTAGCTACTTAATAATACTAAACGCTAGCTTTGTAATCTACTACTATAGCTTTTAGTATAGTAACTTAGTAAGGTTTAACTTTACTTAATATAAGCTATTAGTTTTTGTGTTAAAAAAGAAGAAGAATAGTTTAGGTATTATATTATTTGTATACAAGTTGTTTAAATGCAGTACTATGTAGTGTAAGAGATTCTAAAAGTAAAAAGTAGTAAGTAGAGAGCTTTTATAAAAATGTATTACAGGCTCCTACTACAGTAACGTATATATTCTTACTTTTCTTCTTTATTTTTATTGCAATCTTGTTGCTAGCTATAAGCTAGCAATTACTATTAAACACGTTTTATTTAGTATTGTTTTTTAGTACCTTTAGCAAATTTTTTTAATCTTAATTTTTGCTTAGTAGTCTAAGCTTTTCTGAACTCAGCGCTTCGCTTAGCGCGTAGACCTTATCTACCTACTGTTTAAATCTTATTAACTACACATAATCTTTTTTTTAACTTTTGCGACTAATTAGTAGAGGGTAGCTACTTTTTACTTTTTTTTAGAAATCCTATTTTAACTACAAACACAACCACCACCTTCAACACCTTAAAAATAAACACTTACTTCTAGGTCTTTTAAAACCTTTAATAAACCTAGTATTTAAAGCAGTTACTACTATAGCTGCTTACCTTAAGCCTTACTTAATAAAGGCTAAAATATTATTTAAGTAAGTTTATTAGTAGTATATATATTATCTTTAGCCTTTACTAGACTAAAAAAGAAGATTTTACTATAATTGTTGTCTTTAAAAGTTTATACCTAGGTAAAAAGGTAGTAAAGTTAGTGTAAAAGAAAAGTTAGTTAGTTAGCAAAGTTGTAGTTTAACTTTATATATAGTAGTAGTATACTAATAGTAGGTAAGTAAAAGTCAAGGTAAATAAAGTTTATATTACGCTAAAATAAGTAAGTTTGCAATAGAAATAGTTACTATTAATAGCCATTGCTTTGCAAATGCAAGAAATTGAGTATATTATTAGTATAGTAGTAAGGTATCATAGGTCTATAGAATTTAAGTGCTTACTGCACACCTAGAATTTATAAAATAAGCGGCCTATACCTAAATTTTATATAAGAAATCAGTAAATAAGCGGCTAAAAGTAAAGGCAGACACAAATAGTATAGCATCTTCTCCCCCTTTTAAGGATATAGGCTATTCTATAGCTTATAAGTTGCTAGCTGTAGTATTATCTAAAAAAAATGCTCATAATTAGCAAGGGCCTACTCTAGAGTAGCATTAATCTCTTAATTAATGACAGAAAGCTTTTTAGTAATTTAATTAGCAATTTTATTAAAAAGAAAATACTAAAAATTAAGTATTCTAAAGCAGCGTGCATAGCCCTTAAACGTAGTAGACTGAGAAACACCTGAGTTAATCTTGTCCTGCCTTAGATTTCTAACAACAAAGTATCTATAGCCTAGCGTAAATTATGTTTAGTTCAAAACTTTTATAGGTTTATAATAATATAATCCTTATAGTACACAGTTGGTTTAGTAAGTATACTAATATATTAATTAATAACTTTCCTAATACAAGCTATACTACAAGTACTAGAATTAGTAATATTGATTGCTAGTAAATAGGTGTTAATAAGCAGGCTAATAGTAGCTAGTTATATATAAGTAATAACTTGCTTAAAGCTTTGTAAGTTATCTATTTTAGTAAAAGAAAAACAGTTAGGCTAAGAAAGTTTTACCTATCCTAGAAAGTATTGGCTTCGGCCTTTTGAGACAACCTCTTAATGTAATTACACATTTTGTAGACACCTTTTTGGTAAAAAAAGATTTATTGCTAACAATAGGTATCCGGGCTTATGCCCCCTTGTTTAGCATTGCTAGTACGCAATTAGTGTGTCGCATACTTAGATAAAAACAAAGATACGCAATATCCTTTTAACTAACTTTTTTAACTAATAACTATTTACTGCTAACTATTTACTGCTAACCGCAACTTTTATTATCTTATTACTATTCTAGCAGTGTTGCAGTTACAGCGTTTGTTGCCTATTCTTAGATATAAATAAATAATAATAGTATTATTATTTATGCACAGCTTTTTTATTCTTAAAAGCAACTTACAAAATCTTTTTACTTATTAGTTTATCTTAGCTACTTTATAGCTATTTTAATACGCCTTTGCTCTTTATAAAGCTACTTCTAGGTTTTTCTACTAAGATTATATTTGCGCAAGAGAAGATTGCTAAAGCAATATACTTTTACTATACTTAAACTATTAACATGCGCAGTATATATAGTATACTAGCTAAACTAGCCTTTTATAGTCCTTGTTGTAACTTTAATATTTATAATACTAGACACATTAAAAATATCTTAACTATAGTTATATTCTAACTTCTATACTAACTTAAATACTATAGGGACTATTGCTACTAGCTTCTTTTTGACTAACAGAGGTCGCTAGCTTTATAATCTACTACTATAGCTTCTAGTATAGTAACTTAGTAAAGTCTAACTTTACTTAATGTAAGCTATTAGTTTTTATATTAAAAAAAGAGAAGAATAGTCTAAGCATTGTATTGTTTATATATAAGTTGTTTATATACAGTACTATGTAGTGTAGAAAACCCTAAAGGTAAGAAGTAGTAGGTAAGAAGCTTTTATAAAAAAGTATTGTAGGCTCCTGCTGCAGTAACATATATATTCGTACTTTTCTTTTCTATTCTTGTTGCTAGCTATAGGCTAGCAATTGCTGTTAAACACGTTTTAATTAGTATTGTTTTTTAGTACTTTTAGCAAATTTTTTTAACTTTAATTTTTGCTTAGTAGTCTAAGCTTTTCTACTCTAAGCGCTTAGCGCGTAGACCTTATCTACCTACTGTTTAAATCTCGTTAACTACACACAATCTTTTTTTTAACTTTTACAACTAAGTAGAGAGTAGCTGCTTTTTACTTTTTTTAGAAACCCCATTTTGACTACAACAACAACCACCACCTTTAACACCTTAAAAATAAATCCTAGAAAGTATTATTTATATTATTTTAGTAACGGCAGTTGCTTTTGTTAAAACTTTTTAATAGCTAAAAAGTTAGTACTAGCACTATTGCTGTTTGTAAGGTGCTAAAGGTCTAGTATTAGAAGATATAGCGACTTTTTAGTATTAAGCTTTAGGTAATACTGTAAGGGGTGGCTTCAGGCAATAGTACTTGCTTCACACCACAGAAGATAGTGAGAGATAGCTCTAGAATAATAACGTGTGTATCTTTTAAGCAATAATACCTACAGATATCCTTGCAGGTAAGAAGCCCCTTATAAGCATAATTGCAGATGGGCAAGCTAACAATCAGCGAGCTTAGCGGATCTAGCTAGCACGCAACTATCTGTGACAGAGCCTCTCTCTCTAGTCTAGCGTCCTAACAGCCTTAACTTAAAACTTCTAAAATTATATGTAAAAATAGTTTAGTAAAAAGCGTAGTTTATGTATAAGTTATATGCACTTAAAATACGTATTACTTATAAGTTTAATATATAGCAAGCTTTATAGTTTAAGTTTTATAGCCTTATTATAGTAACTCTTAAATTTTATTATTTATTTTTTAAAAATTTTTAAAAGTAAAAATAAAAATATATAATAATTATAAGTAGTCTATGCAGGGTAATATTTATTATTATAGTAAAAGATTTTTTTAGTATATTTTTTATAGTTTTTATCTTGCTTAATATACTTAATATATAATATTAGTATACTTATTATATACTTTAATTATAAGCTTTAATCTTTATTATAGTCTACTATCTAAATTCTAAGTGTATTGAAAAGTTTTACTTACAAGATACGTAGCTATACAAGTTTAGTATACCTAAAAAAGCTATTAACTTTATTACTTTATATATAACTTGCCTGCGCTACGTAGAAAATATTACTAAGCAAGAAAAAACTACGTATTATTATTATAACTATTATACTAAAAGCAACTATAGTAGTTATACTAAAGTAAGTTGTTTTATTTTATTAACTACGCCTTAGCTAATTTTAATAAGTTTTTAAAGCGCTTAATAAGTATTTTAATTATTTATATTTACTTTGCTTTTATTTTAATACTATACTTACTAATACTGATACTCTAAACACTAAATTTACTATTATTACTACTAGCATTAAGCTTACTTGCTGCTAGCGCTAATTTAACTTTAAGCTTTTTAACTACTACTGTATTACTATATATACTAGTACTTTTTAAAAAGTACTTACTTAAACACTAATATATTTACTTTATTTTTTAAGCTTAATTTTAGTAGAGTAGTGCTGTATAGTAGCTACTTTTAAGTTAATTACTAGTTATGCAGCTAAAATTGCTAGTCCTGCTAGTAATAATAATAATAATAATAAGAGCTTAGGTAATAATAATATACTACTACTTAAGCGTAGTCAAGGCGTAGGTAGCGCTTATAACAGTAGTGTTAGAAGTAGTAATAATAATAAGATAAGTAGTAGTAGTAAAGAGATTTATAATAATAAGTAAAAGTAAATAACTTTTATACTTATAGTTTTAATGTTTTTAAATACTTAATTTTGCGCCTTAAAAGCGTAGTAATAATGTTTAAAAAACTTTTTTAGCGCGCTTAAGACGTAATAATCTTTATTAATACTTAGATTTTTTAATTAGTTCTTTTATATTTTTAAATTATAATACTAAAGCTTAAGTATTTTATAATTTATTATAACTTTTTTATTACAACTAATACTCTAGCTAGCTATTTTTAATTTATTCCTTTAATATTTGTTTAAATTTTTCAATCTTATTACTTTTAGAGCTAATTTCTAGTGCTTAAGTATTATTTTTTTAACTACTACGTAATTTCTATTACTTTAGTAAAGAAATATAGAAAATATTTTAAATATAATAGTAAAGTAGTAGTAATAGTTAGTAAGCTTATATTGTAACTATCTTTTATATTTAAAATAGTTTTATAAACTTAGTAAAAAGCTTTTTACTAAGTTATTAGGCTAGGCTAATATTTTTTATACTAAGGTGAACTAAGTCTTTTTAGTAAAAGATTTTTAGTTTATATTTTTCATTATAGTATTAGCATTAATATTTATATACTACTAAGAAATATTTTTTTGCTATTATATATGCGCTATGCATGCGCTGTACTCTATTTATAGCATCTAGTACTTTTTTTTTAGCCTGCTATTCTTAGAAAGCAATATAAGCAATAAATAATTAGTATATACTAAGTAAAATAGTATTATTTTTGTTAACTTGTAGATAAAGTTGTTGTATACAGATTATATAGTTAGTAGAAGTAACACTTAATTATTCTATTTTTTTAAAGTAAATGTCTTTAAGTATTACTTTATTATTTAGTTTTAGTATTTAGTTTGCCTATTTATTTATAAGTAGAAGGCTATACTTAGCCTACACTTTACTTGTAATTAGTAGCATATTTCTATTTAAAATATAGAAGTATAAATTAAACTGTAATTAAATATAATACTTTTCTAAATTTTATATTTTAAAATAATATATCTAAAGTAAGATTCTGCAAACTATTTTACATTTTACGTTTTTAATATAATTATATAGATTACTATTTTTAAAAAGCAGTTAATAATTACAAAAATTATATTATACATATACTTTAAACTATTATTTTTTACTAGTAGTAGCTTTATAATAAGATTAAAGCTTACTTTTTTAATTTTTTTTTAGAAACTAGTAATAGTAATAACTAACTATATTTACTGTGTTATAAAGCCTTGCTTCTTTAGTATACTATATAGGTTTTTACATAATTATAAATATTATAGCTTAGCTCTAGCTAGTAATATAGTTTACTAATAAGCTTATAAGTCCTATGTGCGCTAAAATAACCTACTATACGCGTGTTATAATTTTATAATAAAATTTTCTACTTAATAGCTTATTTTAGTAAAACCTAAATTCTACTTTTATATTTTAAGACTTCTTTATTATTAACGCGCTACACTTACGCGCTACTACTATTTTAAGTATAAGCTGTGTACTTCAAGTCTGCAACTTAATATAAAGCAAAAGTATTTTTTTATTATAACTAGCGCAGTTTATTTATTAAAGCTTCTTACTTTACTATTACAAGTTTACTACTAACTAATACTTTAGCTAAAGAGTATAGTATACATAGTATATACTTTATAGCACTAGTAGTTTAAATACTTTTCATTTTATAAATATTAGCTATATGCGTTTTATATGCGCCTTCTTAGCTATACTAAGTTATTAAACTTTTTATTTTACTATGCTTTACCCTTGCTAGAAGTTTATTCTATAGTATAAGTAATAGTAAAGTTAATAATAAGTTTTCTTATTTATAATTTGCTTTTCTTAATAGTCTATCTGTAGAGTTTATACACTCTAAGCAGTATTTAACTTTAAATTTAACCGCCTTTAAATATAAAGCTTAGCGTGCTTAATACTAGTTTAGCTTTTATATAGCGCGTAAAAAACATAAGTTATTATGATTCTTTAATACTTAAATAGTGTGTTAAGCGCTTTTTAAGTAGTATTACTATTTCTTAAAACTTTATATAATAGCTAAAAGCTTAAAGTTATATACTTTATAGCTTAGCTTAGCATTTTGTAGTTTTTATAAGTAAACTATAATAAAATGCTACCTTTTATCCTTAAAGAGTTAAAACAATATACTTAAAATAGTAAAAGATAAAGTATTAATCTTAATACAAATTATATATATATTTTTAGAGTAGTATAAAATAAGTATATATATAAAGTGTTACGTTAGCTTTATAAAGGTAACATATATTCGTGTATTCTAGTAAAATGCTTATTTTTCTTTTAAAATATTTATAAGAGATGCTGTTTCTATAGCGTAGTTCTTAATAAAATATTAATAAAAGTTTATAAATTTTAGAAAAGACTGTAGCTTCTTAATACTAGTAGGTGTAGGCTACTACTTAATAGTAGCAATACGCGCTAGATCTACGCAAATACTACTTTTTATAATAATAAATTTTAAAAAATAAACCTTATTTAAAGTAAATATATACTTTTTAAAACTTATATATAACTTTACTTTTTATAAGAAGTTAAGTATAGCGCGTATAGCATGCTAGTGTAGCACAATGTTGTTATTATAAGTATAAATAAAAATATTATCTAGATAAACTATATAAATATTATCTAAGTGCTTTTTTAAGGCTTTGTTAATATAGGCTTAAGAACTTTCTAGGGCGTTTATAAGCTTAAAAGACATAATAACATATTTAAAGTATCTATATTATATCTTAAAAGTAATTTTTTATTTATTTTCTACTATAATCTTTAAATAATAGTAGGCGTTTTTGAAATTTAGTGTTGTGTAGTAGTATACGCCTAATAAGCAGTTTAGTGTCTTTTTAATTAAAAAAAGTAGGTAACAATATTTTATTATAATAGCGTTAAGACCTTAATAATTTATACAAAGGTAAAAGGTTTTATTTTTTTTATATATAAATAAAATTAGAGCGCCTGTAGGGCTAGTGCTATAGCAAATTTATCTTTTCTTTAGTACTTTCTAAATATATTTATAAAGCCCTTAAAGCTTATAAAAAAGAAAGTATAAAAAAGCTTATAAAAGAGTTGCTTTTATAATTAAATATGAATTACGTAATTTAAGCTTTTTAGTTATAAAAGAGTTTTAGTAGCTTTATTATTAAGAATATTAGCGTAATTTTATAATATATTAGGTATATGCTACACTTACGCTATTAGTATATTTAGTATATATGCCTTAGGCTTAATACATACACTATTGCTTTAAAGTACTTTTAAAAAGTAAACTTTTGAATTTATAAGTTTTGCATTATTTTTAATACTTTAGTAGCTACTAAGTTAATGTTTGCTTTTATATATCTTTAATTCTATAACTACCTTTTATAGTTAATACAAATGCCTTTCTAGCTTAAAAAAAATTACTAAGTAGTAGTAGTACGCTTTTCTTATCTACTTTATATACAGTAACCTTTATAATACGCTCTACACTATTATTATTTATTAAGCGCAGCTTAAGCTTATATACTGTATATATATTCTATCTTTAAGGTCTAATTTAACTTAGTTAAGAAAGTTCTATATTTTAAATAAGTTTTAGATTTATCTCTATAGGTGTTTCTTAACTAATAAAGCTAACATCTACTTATAAGTTTAAAATAACTTAAATTTCTTTTTTTACTTTAATTACTAAATATGTATAATTTACGCGCTATATTTTTAGTGAAATATTTATTAGTACGTGCTTTACTAACCTTAGGTTTACAGCTAGGCTTAGCTTTTTCTTATTTAGTTTATATTAACTAAAACTTTATTAAAGTTATTGCTTTAGTACTTGTTAACGTAGTATTTATTCTTCTAGTATTTAAAGTATATAATCTTATTGCTATTTTTACGCCTTTTTAGTGCGTCTAGTATAGTAGCTAAAAAGAGGGTTTTTTTTTGTAAAAGTACTCTAGTAAGGTAAATTATATATAATAAGTGCTTTATATAAATTTTATTTAAGTGTAGATCTAAGCGTAATAAAGTTTTCTTTAGTTATAAAATTTAATAGTAGTTAATAACTACGTGCTTTAGTTTAGGCTTTAGTTTTATAAATAAGTGCTAGACCTTTTACACCTTAGTATATATTAAACGTTAATTTTTAAGGACATTACAATAAGTTGTAAATAATAAAATAGTCTAGTTTTTCTACTATATTGTTTATATATATATAGTTACTACTTTAAAGCTATAGTTAATAATGTTTAAAAGTAAGTTAAGTATATATTACTTTAAGTAGTTTTAAGTTAGCATTTTTTTCTTTGCTTTAAAAAAATACTTATAATAAGCATACTAAGATCTTAAAAGTCTATTCTAAGATACTATATTACTTAAATTTATTTATTATTATATCTTTTGAATTTTTATAGTAATAGCTAAAATACTACTTTATAAAAATAAATAAACTTATAGAATTCTTTAAAAGTTTTGCTTTAGTATTTAGCTAGGTTTTTAAGTTTTAACGCGCGTTATATATATATAGTAAGTGTTACTTTAAGTACATTCTATACGTAAGATAATGTAGTTAGTAGTATTAATATATTTAAAATCTCTTTTTATCTAATTCTTTCTAGTTGTGCTACTTTTTCTTTTAACCTTTATAGTTATTATAAAAGTTAAAGTTTATTACGTTGCTTTTTTACAGCGTTAATGCGCTCTTTAAGTGTTATAAGTGCGCCTTAAGTATAATTTCTAAGCTTTTTAAGTATTACAGGCTTTAACAAAGTTTAAAAAAAATTAAAAAGTTTAAGTACAGCAGGGCTTTAGCTTCTTTAATTACTTTAAGTATTAGATCGCGTTAAGAGAGCTATTTCTAGACTATTAGTCTGTAGGAGGAGGTATTATTCTATAAGAGGTAGCTTTAGGCAATAGTACTTGCTTTACACTACAGAAGATAGTAAAAGATAGCTCTAGAATAATAACGTGTGTATCTTTTAAGTAATAATACCTGCAGGTATCCCTGCAGGTGAGGAGCCGCTTATAAGCACAATTGCAGGTTGGCAAGCTAACGATAAGCGAGCTTAGCGGATCCAGCCAGCACGCAACTATCCGTAACAAATACGTTTTACATACTTTTTATATTCCTTAGTACTAATAGTAGAAGCTAGAGCTTATAAAGCCCTTTGTCTTTAGAAAATTTGCTAGCGTTAAGTTAATATAGCCTTTAGGCTTAAAAGCTAATACTATATACTTATAGCAATTTAGCTAAGCTAACTAGCGCCACTCTTTCTAGTAAAAAAACCTGCAATAGTAGACCTCTACTAGTTACTGTATAAATAATGTGTTTCTCAATCTAGTTTTGCGCAACACTAGGCTTAAAGTTAAAGCTAGTAATAGCGCTAAAAGCTGTAGAACGTGCTGTGCCGTATGTAGTATAGCACTAATAATAGATTCTTGTTAGTAGTTCTTGCTTATTTTTATCTTACTAGTGTAGTAGGTCTTATTTAAGTTTTTGTAGTACTGCTAATAATCTAAGATTATTAAGCTTAGTACGTTGTAGTCTAACGTTATCTGTATTGTAGAGAGTTAATACGCTAAGTTCTTTGTACTTGCAGCCTAGGTAGCGTCCTGCCTGCAATAGAAGAATAGCTTATTGTTTTAATACTAAGAAAACTAGTAGTTACAGGCTAATCTATAAAAGATAAGTAAGAATTTAATTATAGTAGTATGCTTCTAGGTGCGTAATCTTAAAGTAACTAAAAAGGTTATTAAGTTAATATTGCTTTCTAGATTGTTTCTAGTTTCTTAGTCTAAAGAGACCTTCTTTCAAAGGGGGCGCTTATTCTTGCTTATTATTATTGCTATAACGCTTGCTAGCTATAGACGCTTATGTTTTAGCTTCTACTAAATTATATAGCTTTTATAGTGCTATATTTGTTATAGTTTTTGATGCTAGTTCTTAGCGTATTAAGCTAGCGCTTGCTGTTTTCTATATATGTCTTGCTATTAAAAAACTACAAAAGGTTACTACTCTAAGGGTTGTTAGTTGTAGTTAACTAAGTAAGCTAGCTTATTTAATTGCAATATGCAAGGCTTAAAATTAAAAAAAAGATAGAAAGAAAAAAGCAATAGTTTGCTTAATGGGCAATTTATCTTTAAGGTAACTAGCTTAAAACGCTTAAGAATATTTAGATTATATTTAATTGCTAAAAAAATTTATAAAAAAGTATCTATTATAACATAAACGCAGTGTTGCGTATTAAGGTGTAACAAATCTATAGAATCTAGGTGCTTCTAGCACACCTAAAATTTATAAAATAAACAGCTAATATCTATATTTAATATAAGAAATCTGTAAATAAACAGCTAAAAGTAAGGTTAGACACTAATAATATAGCATCTTCTCCTCATCCTTAAAGTATAAGCTGTTCTATAGCCTATTAGTTGCTAGTTGTAGTAGTATTAAAATTAGAGTCTAAGCTTCTAAAGTCTTATATGTATATACAACGCTCTTCTTCTATAAAACGTCTAGTAATAATAACTTAAGGGTAAAGATTATCTCTAGTTATAAGAGGTCAAGATAATTGTAACTTAGTAAGTAGCTTAACTAAGTCTAAAAAAATAGGAATATTTACTGTTAGGCTAGTTTATTTTCAATACCTAGGATTTTATAGTTTTATAATTTTTTAATTTTCTTTTTTAATATCCTGCATGTGTTGTTGTTAAAAAAGCTTTAATTGCTAGCTAGATGCTATGTATATAAAACGTGTACTATTAAGGTTCTTAAGGCGGTAGGTCTCTCTTTTAAGTTTAGCATTATAACTATAATATAGTCTTAACTATTTTATATTGAGCTTGTAATCTTAAGACATATTTATTTCTTATAATAAGTTTTAAAGAAAAACTAGGTTTTCTAGCTTTATATCTTTATGTTGTATTTTCTTAGTATTACCCTAGTATTCCTTCTTAGCAGCTCTCATATAATTAGTATAAGTAATAGCATTTTTGGTAAACTAATTTTTAAAATCTAACTATATTATTTGTATAGTAAGTAATTGTACACAATTCTTTACTTTTCTAAATAAAAGTGTTTGCTATATAATGAGTGTAAGCTTAATAGAAAGTACTAAGTTCTATCTTGTAACTAGTTATTATAGTAAGTAACCTATCTACTTTTGTATAAAGATCATATCCGCTAGAAAAACTATAGATAAGTTCTTAACTTAAAGTCCTAGTAGCTTTATAAGAACATTTATAATTAGTTTATATTCTTATTTAATCTTTTTTATAGCTTAAGGATTATGTCTAGAAAATTAGACTTAGTTAATTTTATACATTTTTAACAGATGTAAGACTACTTTAGTAAAGTTAAGTTCTTTATTAATTATAAGTTTGCGTGCTGTGCTTTATCTGCATATAATATTCTTATATATAAATTCTATAATTATTTTAGACTAGTTGTTTAATAGCGCTTTTGCTTTAGACTGGCTGCTAAGGTAGTCTTTTGCAATTATCAGAAACTTCTTCCTAAAATAATAAGGTATGTTGTTACAATCTAGAACTAGGACTCGTGGAGAAGTCTTTACGAGACGTCGGTGTTCTTAAAACAATAACCTGACGACAGTTAGCAGTCACGTGATTGCTTTGTGCTTAGTGCTCTTAGCACGACTAAGCAACACTAATTATACTGCAGGACTGCGCAGTGCTTAGTGCTCGTAGCACAACTAAGCATACTAAGTAGAGTATACACTTGTTAGTATATAGCTATAGACATTAAGCCTTTATAGCTTAGTGTATTTAACTTTAAGTGCAATCTAAGAATTACCTAATTTTTAACTTTTTGTGTTATTACATTGTTCTACTAAACGTGCTAATATAACTCTATACTATTATATTAATCTACTAATTATGCTAGCACAACCCCTGTCTATCGCACTTACTTATTTTAAGAGAACTAACATAAATTATTTATAGATAATTTTTATACTTTAAATACTCCTAAAATGAGTAACACTGCAATAAATACCTTAATTAACATTCTAACTATAAAAACAACTACGCGAGCTAATAAGCCTAACACTTACTATAGTAATTGTAATAAGCTTAAGAATTAGCTACTTTAAGTTAATAAATACTTTTATATTAAAGGAACTAAGATTAATAACAACAATATAGTTGTATATGCTTTTACGTTTTTATAAAGAGCAACTAAAAAATAGGCTAACTTTATTTTGTATTAATACATAATTATAACTGTTAATAATAATATTAATAAAGCACTTGTTAAAGACGAGAACAACTTTAAAACAAAAATAAAGAAAGTATATTTACTTTTTAAAAAATTTGTAGTAGTAGAATACAAGATTAAAAAGTTGCAATAAATATGCTCTACAGCTAACTATATATTAAAGTTTTAGTAGTACTAAATAATTTTTAAATAAAATAATAACGCTTTAATGTAGATGTACTGACAAGGTCTTATACTAGCTATATAAGTAGAACTTATATAAAGCAGAGCTACCCTTAACATATTTAATAAACTTATAGCTAAGGCTATTTAAGTAGATAATAACTTTTACAAGCTAAAGCTAAAAGAACAACTGTTTATATAAGGAAATTATAGACCTAAGAATATAGATACTTAACTTTGTTAAGTATTTTAACGTCTATACCCTAACTAAGGTTAACAACAAAATAACACCTTTAGAATTCTAAAATATTATTTAACTAACAGCTATAAGCTTATGCACTTTAATAACCTTAATAAAGAACGAAAAAAAAATAGGTTTTAGGATAATAAAAGTAGCAAAAAAAGAATTACTTACTATATATAAAGTAAAGAAGGTTATATAAAATAGAACTGCAAGAGCTAAAGCAAAGTAACGTAATAGTTAAATGTTTTTTACTATAGAGTACTTAGCAATAATCTAGAGGAAGAATAGAATGTTATTACTTAACCTACTTTTATAGTCTAAGGACAGGACTAGGCAAATATTAATAGTTTAAATAACCTTTTTATAATTACTTTAAAGAAAGCCTTGGACGAAGACGTCTCTAAGATAATGCTTAACAAAGGGATAAAAGCAACTCTAGCTAACTAAACTAAGTATAGAAAGATAGCTAGGTTTTAAGAAAACTACTAGCCCTCTACGCTAGATAAGCAAGATATTAACACATAAGTACTAGTACTCTTAGAAATAGAATACTTAAATAACTTAGCTAAAAAGATTAACATTCTACTAAAGTAGCTTAAATAACTCAAGGACATTTTTATAAAACTTTATAAAGAAATATTAATAGAATACTACTAGTTTGCTAACTTACTAGAAGAACTGCAGAAGAAAGAGATTATTCTAGCAGTAACTATTAATAAAACTCTATATAATAACTTTGTATAGAAATAGACCTAAGATGCTAAAGTATATTAGAATAAACTAACGCATTAGCTCTTAGACTAAGAAAAAAAATTAATAAAGAACTTTAGGCAATACGCTAAACGTACAAAGTATAAAAAATTAACTATTATAGTATATACTATTAGATAGATCTGTGTAACCTAGAACACGCAAAGTACTTATAGACTATATATATATATATAATAGCTGTACTATATATTACTTAAATAAGTATAAATTAAGATAGTTTCTAAAGAAACTAAAAAGAAAGCCTTAATGCAAGTACCTATAGTACAACTGCTTAAATAATAAATGTGCTGTATATATATAAAATAAATAATATAGCTTACACTTTTATAAATATAATATTTAGAAGAAACTTTGCAAATGCACATAACATAGTAAAAGGATTATAGAAATAGAACTAATGTATAATAGTGTAACTAGCCCTAATAGCACACGTACCTTAATATTAAATATAAACTATGTATAGTTGCTAAGAAGTTCTATAGATTAAGTATATAGTCTTTTTTAGACAGACGCCTAAGACACCTAGAACTACTAGAGAAATTAACGCAGTAAATCTCCTAAGCCTTTTTAAGCTACTAGTAAAACTTAACAAACATTAAATAATAGTATTAGTAAATTTTAGCTTTTAAGCTAACTTTATTTCCTTTTAAGCAGTGTAAGTAGTAGGTCTACAAATACTAAAGAAATAAGAACTTTACTTACTATATATAGCTAATAGTTAGCTTATGCTAGGTAAAATAACTATTACACATAAAGTTAATAATTTAACGCTAAGTATTTATTTTTAAGGTGTCAAAGGTGGTGGTTGTTGTTGTAGTCAAAATGGGGTTTCCAAAAAAAGTGAAAAGCAGCTACCTAAAAAAAGATTGTGTGTAGTTAACGAGATTCGAACGGTGGGTGGATGAGGTCCACGCGCTAAGCGCTCGGAGCAGAAAAGCTCAGACTACTAAGCGAAAATCAGGGTTGAAAAAATTTGCTAAAGGTACTAAAAAACGACACTAATTGAAACGTGTTCAATAGCAATTGCTAGCCTATGGCTGGCAACAAGATTGCGATGGAGATAGAGGAGGAGGGTAAGGACACATACGTTACCGCAGCAGGAGCCTGTAATACTTCTTTATAAAAGCTCCCTGCCTACTGCTTCTTACCTTCAGGATTTCCTACACTACATATGGAAGCTATGGTGGTGGATCACGAAGCCGGCGTTCACCGTCGTTGAGCGGCCACCTCCGTCGGTCGAAAAGGAGCTGGTGGCGATATAACGCTAAGTATGTAGAAATAAATAAAAAAGTTAGACCTAGATATTTTTTAATTAGCTACTAATAATATTAATCAGAAATTCTTTAGTTACAAGAATATAATTTATATATTAACTAAAAGTTAAAGAAGTTCTTATTTAAGTGCTATAGACTAGACGTAACTATTTGCTAGCCTACGCATTAAACAACTATAATAGTAAATAAAAAGAAAATTTATAATATTACTAAAAAAAAGTAAGATTTAACTAAGAACAGCTTTATAGTATAAGAGTTTAACTTAATAAATACTAGTAAGGCACTTTTAAGTTACAAAGTTAGAGTTTTAAAGTAACATGTAACTTTAAATATTTTAAAAAAGTATAAAGAATTTTAGCACTTTTTTATAGAAGTAGTAGATAGCAAAGCCTTACTAAGACACTAATTCTAGGACTATAAGATTGTTCTAGAAAAAAAGAAGACTTTACTTTTTAGGCTAATTTATTAATTATTAAAAATAGAACTTAAAGAACTACAGACTAAGCTAGATAAAGATTTAAAGAAAGAATATATTAGACTTTTAATGTTACTAGTAGAATTTCTTATACTCTTTGTACTAAAAAAAATAAGCTACTTAAAATATGGATCAACTACTACAAACTTAATAATATTATAGTAAAGAATTTATACTTCTTACTAATATTATAAAGCTTTAGAATTAATTATTTTATGCTAAAGTTTTAAAATTATTAAACTTTTAACATAAATACTACTTTATCAAGATAAAAGAAAGTAAAGAATAAAAGATAGCGTTTTAGATATAATATAAATACTATAAATACACTATTATGCTATTTAGGCTTATAAACGCTAAAGTAATATTATAAAAACCTATTTATAATGTGTTAAAAATATCTTAAGATATTTTTATTATAGTATTTTTAAATAATATTTTTGTTTACTCTAAAAACCTAAGAAATTATGTAAAACACATTTATATAGTACTAAAGTACTTAGACTAGTTTAACTCTTAACTTAAACTAGGAAAATACAAACTTTATAAAAATTAAGTAACTTTTCTAATATATAAAGTAAAAGTATGAAAAGTATAAATAAGTAAAAAAAAATGTAAGTAGATAAAAAATAGCTATAACTAATAATAGTAAAAGAAATATAATTATTTTTAAAGTTTTTAAACTTTAACTAATAGTTTATTAAAGACTACTTTAAGATTACTATTCTGTTAAAAAGACTTATAAAGAAGAAATTACTCTTTAAGTAAAGTAAAAAAGTAAAAAACGCTTTTTAAACGCTTAAGAAAGTAAGTATAAAACTACTATACTTTTATATACTTTAAGTAGAATAACTATTGCGCTTAAAACTAACGCATTAGACTTTGTACTAAAAGGATGCGCTAGTTAGCTATATAAAAACAAATAGCACTTTATTACGTACTATTTATAGAAATTCTCTAGACTAGAAGAACAATATAACGTTTACAACAAGAAGCTATTAGCTATTATTATATACTTATAGTATTAAAGAGTATACGTAGAAAGCTGCTTAGAACTTATAGTATTTATAGATTATAAAAAATTTGTTAACTTTACAACTATTAAAGTACTTAACTAGCAATAAGTAAAATAGTTAAAATTGCTTAAATAATATAAGTTTAAGATTATATATATACTAGAAGAAAAACAATAGTAGAGCAGACGCTTTTAGCTAACAACATAATATTATAAAAACTAAGAAAATCATTAATACTATAATACTTAAGATTACCAAAGACAAAATATTAGAACTGGTAAAAACGCTAAATATAATTTTATAAATAATATATAACATACTAGAGAAACTGTAGAAAGTAATTATTAAATAATACTATAACAATACTATACATAGTAACCCTAGTATTACCTAAACTATAAAACTTATAAAAAGAAATTATAAGTTTCTAAGAATAAAAGATAAAGTTTCTTTCTTTATTACTAAGTGCGCAGACTATTAAAAAAACAAGCATAGTACCTACGCACTTTATAACAAAATGTAAGCAATAAAGGTACTTAATATACTATAGTTAGATATTATTATAGACTTTGTTATAGGACTACTAGTCTTTAAAGACTTTATTACTAAAGTATTTTATAACGCAATTCTTGTAGTAGTTAATTAATTTATAAAATAAGGAGAGTACATTACTTTTAAGAAAGATTTAACAAAAATATAGCTAGCGCACATTATTAACAACTAAATTATTAAATACTACAGTATACTAAAGTTAGTAATTAGTAACAAAAATAAGCTCTTTACTTCTAGCTTTTAAATAACATTATTAGCCGTAATTAAAATAGAATAAAAGCTATTTATAGTATACTATTTGCAAATAGATAGATAGACTAAACAAATAAATTACATAATAAAAGCTTATTTTAGAATATGTATTTACTAACAGCACAGTAATTAGGTATTACTACTACTTATAATATAAATAGCTTATAAGAATAAAATTTTAGAATTTATAAGATATATACTATTTTATATAAACTATAGAAGATACTTATATCTTTTTACACGAACACTTCTAAGTTAGAAGATAAAAGTAGCTATTGCTATAGCTAATAAGCTAAAAACATTATATAGGTTACTTAGAACAACACTTAAGAAGGCTTAACGCTAAAGCATTTTATATATTAACTAAAAACAAATAATAGCAACTTAGCTAAAGAAGAAAAATAAAGTATACTTACTTATAAAGAATCTCTGCACTAAATAACCTAATAAAGATTTTAACAACGTTAAAGTTGGACTATTTTTAATTTTAGACTAGAAGAGACTAGTTACATATATACTTAACCTTCTATCTAATATAAAAGTTTACTTAAGATTCTACGTTAATATATTAGAACTAGTAGACCTAGAGATACTACTCTAAGAAACTTTCTACTATAAAATAGAAAAAGAAAATAGATTTAAAGTTAAGAAAATAATTACATACTAAAATAAAATAATAGTAAAGAATATCTAGTTAAATAGTTAAGTTACCTAAATAGCAACAACATATAAGAACTAAATATAAACTTTATAAAGTACTATTTGTACTTTACAAAATACTGCTAAGATTAAAAGTTTTTTAATAATTAAGTAGCAAGCCCTTAAAGGCACTTTAAGTACTAAGTAAGAGATTTAAAGCTAAACTTTTAAAAATGCTAGAAAACTCTATAGTTTTCTTAGCCTTCTTACGCTCTAACTTTTTAATTTTATAGAACTTAACTACTATTGCATTCTTTATATAATAGTTTAATAAACTTATCTATAAATAAAACTACTTTTTATAAGCACGCTATATGTGTAACTCTTTTAATGACTTTTATATATTTTTCTTATAGCATTTTATATATTATAACTTTCTTTTATGCGTGCACGTAGCTTTTGCTTTTTTATAGCTAAACACTTAAACTTAAACTTTATTACTTAGACATTATACTGTTGGCTCTAATATAGGCACTTGCTATACTTTTTTAAATAAATATATACTTCATATACACACTTGTTATGTGTACAAGCAAAGTATTTTTAAACTATAGCTTTTTTAAAAAAAATTAATAAAGTTATAGAGCTAGTAACAATAGTTAGTACTAAAAGAAAGTTTCTACGTAGGCATAGTAAGACAAGAATAAGGCAGCTAACAATACTTATAATAAAAAATAATTTTATTATAAGCTAAGACTTTGCTACTATTATGTAACTTAAGGGTGACTTACTAGAAAAAGAGAAGATAGTATTATAATTTAGAACTAGGACTTATAGAGAAGTTTTTACAAGACGTTAGTGTTCTTAAAATAATACTTTAACAATAGTTAGCAGTTACGTAATTGCTTAGTACTTAGTGCTCTTAGTATAACTAAGCAACACTAATTATACTATAAGACTGCGTAGTGCTTAGTGCTTAGTGCTTTTAGTATAACTAAGCATACTAAGCAGAGTATATACTTATTAGTATATAGCTATAGATATTAAGCCCTTATAGCTTAGTGTATTTAACTTTAAGTGTAATTTAAGAATTACCTAATTCTTAACTCTCTGTGTTATTATATTGTTCTATTAAACGTGCTAACACAACCCTGTACTATTTTATTAATCTACTAATCGTGCTAGTACAACCCCCGTCTATCGCACTCACTCATTCCAAGAGAACTAACACAGATTATCTACGGACGATCTTCACATTCGTATACTACATTAATAGTAATAGTTTCTTAAATAGCGAAACTATAAGTATTAGTAAGCATATTAACTTTTTTTTAGAAGATTGCAGTTAATAGTCTAGGCAAGTTACTAGTCTTTTTTGCACTTGCTTATATATTCTTTTCTACTAATATTGCTGCGTAAGTATAGAGTATACTATATTAACTCCTTAGTGTCTAATTTAGGTGTGTATATTTTCTACTGCAGCTGTTTTTAAATTTAAATTATTTACAACTTATTAGATTGTAATATTATTAGACGTCTTTTGAAAGAGTATACTATCTTATATAAAGAAGTTTAATGCTTACTTTTTTTACGCCTGTAGTTTTTGTAGCTCTATTCTCTTAGGGGTCTTAAAGTTAACTAAAAACTAAGTATATTGATTTAATTCCTTAAAGAACTCTTAATAAACTATTCCAGCTTGTTCTACTAGTACTAGTGTATTTATATCTCTTATTATATAGTTAATAAACTCCTCTAGGTTCTCTTTAAGTTTTAGAAAAGGCTCTTAATTATTAGCTTTTAGATACCTAAATAATGCATCTGCAATAACATTCTTCTTTCCTAGTATATACTTAATATTAAAGTCTTATAAGAGGATAGTTAATATCGACCTATTTGTAACTAATCCTAGATTATTAGTTAAGTAACAAGAGTTGCAGCGTTGGTCTTTATAGTAAAATAAATACTATAAAGATAAGTACAAAACTTTTTAAGGGCCTATAGTACAGCTTTGTATTCTAGCTTAGTAAAGTGCTATTACCTTTCTTATACTAACTATAAAATGCCTTCAAACTATACTTAGTATTTTTATTATCTTTTTTAAGTTGCTTTATATAAGCCTCTGCACTGTCTTAACTTACATTAGTTATAAAGAATTTTTCATAATTTTTAGTATTAGTATTGTTCAAGTTTGCAAATATAAATACATGATTTATTGCCTAATTTAGTGTTTATTTTACTGTGTTTTATATTTCTTTTTATTTAAAAGAAGTGTTGTCTTATAGAAGTATAGACAGGAGTTTAGTGATCTTAGTAAAGTCTTTTACTTATATATAATAGTATATACATATACTTATAAATAATTACACTTCTCTCTTATTCTTGCATAGTAGCTAGTTTATAATTTTCTTAACTTTCTTTTAGTTAGGATAGCAACTTTGTAGACTAACTTTATAGCCTACTACCTTAAGTCTTTTTATAAGAAAGTAACACTTCTTTCCTAAAATAGTACTTTTAGCTTATTTAATATTAGCTAGCACTCTGTCTAGTTACATGATATATCTAAGAATATATTATTGCACTTTTAGTATTAATTCTTCTTTACTATAGTTAGTCTTTAGACCTCTGCATGTAATATTATTAATTAAGAGCATTATATTAGGCTAGTAGTCTCTTAGGATTTTTATTATTACTTATTAGAATGCTGCTATAGAGTTAGTAGCGCCTATAACTATTGTGCATAACTATATAAGTTTTATAAGCGTTTTAAATGCTGTTATATCTCTACTTTCTAAATATAGTGTAATCTAGTTATATCTTAAAAATAAGTTTATAAGTAAAATAATCTTGCATCCTGCAAATCTCTTAAAGAATTTATTAGCTATTAGTAGTAGATTTATATCTTATATAGTAACTGTATTTATTCTTTATATATTGCTAATCTACTAAACGCTTTTATCTTTCTTTAGTACTAGGTGCTATAAACTCTAATATAACTATTACACTATTCTTATATTTCTGAATTTAGGCAAATATTAACTATATCTACTACTTGCAATTCTAATGCCTTTAGGACAGTAAAGCCTCGCACTTGCTAAGCTTTATATAGTATTATTTGTATCTTATATAGTAGGCATATATTAAGATGCATTCTTTTAAATCTATAAATTGCTATAAGAGAGCTCCTTCTCTATTAATAAGCATATATATAAATATTTCTTTTTCTATAGGCTAAAAGTAATCTCCTACATATAGTTTATTAATTTATTTTCCAATAAGTCTGGTCTCTTATTAAAAAGTAGCATATCTTAGTTTAAATAAATAATTATATAGTCTAGTATTAATATTATAAATCTTTTTTTAATAGAGCTGTTATTTTTTAGCCTTTTCTTTCTAGTCTTCTTATCTAAGTTCTATTAGTATCTCTTGCTAAGAAATATTAACAGGCTAGACTTTTTTATCTACTATTTTGTACATAGTGTAGATATTATAATACTATTAGAAGTTATTAAGCAGTCTCTCTTGTAATTATTACTAGTTAAGCTTTTATATAATTAAAAATTTGCTAAAACTATAGTTTTTTATAAGGTCTTCTAATTGTCTAACTGTGTATATAAGAACTTAGTTTATTAAAACTATTTACTTATACTTATTGTTGTTTATATACAGTATGTTAAAATTGCTAACTCTAGTTATTAGATTTAACTATGTAGCTTTCTATATATACTTACTACAGCTGCCTATAGCTTATAATTTATTATATTAGTAATTGCGTATACTTATATATTACATACTATCTTTCTGTCTAAATTATTATTAAAAGCTTTATTCTTAATTATCTACGCAGGGTAGCTTAGTAGTAAATTAAATGTAACAAAGACTACGTTCTTAGTTTAATTTTTAGAAAGAACTTAGCATATAATTTGTCTAAATATATTATACTATATTGCTATCTTTGCATATGCGCACTACGGTTTTTCTAGAATTATAAATCTAGTAATATTAGCAACAATTAAAAATATTGTTTTAATAGTAACTGTCTCTATTTATATAAGTATATTAAATGCTATCCTAATAAACAGATTATAAGTTCTATTAGCTAAAGTAATACTAGAAGATAGCTGTTCTAGTCTATGTTCTATCATTTTATATAGTATCTTTAATGCCTGTATAGCACTAAGTCTTAATATATTAATTTATACTTTAGTGTTAATTAAGCATTTTAAGAAGTTACTATTAAGAATAACTTAGTATTTTTGTAAGCATATTTAAGCAAAGACTTCTTTATATCTTTACTAAACTTTTTAGACTTTTTTGGTAGGTATATTATTTAGCTTATTAACTTAAAAGTTACCTTTTTTGTATATCTTATGTTATATTTAAGCATTTAATTAATATATATTTATCATATTACAATATAGGCTTGCAATAGTAAGTGCAAATAATTAAATACTAAAAATAAAATGTTTTTAGCCTGTGTGCTAGTTTAGCTAATTAGCAGCTAAAACAAAATCTAAGTGCGCTAAATTTTACTTATATTCTGTAATTTTTTATTAATTATAAAGTTCAGTGTTCCTAAGCTATCTATAACACTAATATTATTATCTAGAAAGTTACGCAGTTGTTTCTAAATATTTTTTACTTTATAAAGTCAAATATAGTAACCTTTTATACTTCTTATCTGAGAAAAGTAGTTATAATGTAGTTTAGTTAACCTTATATTATTTTTTTTAACTTAAAAATGAAAATCGTATTAATAAACTTTAAAGCCTTTTTTTTTTGCCTTTATAGTAGGTGCTTTAAATTAGCTGATATATTGCTATCTTGCTAAGATAACTGTAGCGGCCTTATAATTAAGAATAGTATATTATAAAGCTAGCTTATAAAAATATTTTACTTTATGTTTCCTTTTATAAAAACTATATATTCATAGGCTACAAGTTAAAGAATAGAGTATTACTTTAAATTATTTAATTACTTTCTTAAGTGCTTGTATTCTTGCCTAGCTTTTCTTATTTCTTTTTATTTTATCTTAAGCACAATTAATATCTTAGTAGAAAGAAAAGCTTTTTTTTAAGCGTGTAGTAGTATTTAACTTAAAAATATTATGTAACACGTTTTGCCTACCTTTTAATATAATATTAGCAG
This sequence comes from Alternaria gansuensis, assembly GCA_009289805.1. Taxonomy (NCBI): domain Eukaryota; kingdom Fungi; phylum Ascomycota; class Dothideomycetes; order Pleosporales; family Pleosporaceae; genus Alternaria; species Alternaria gansuensis. The sequence goes on along the minus strand of WBOK01000040.1, from coordinate 64,534 downwards.
CATTAATATTATTAAGCTTATTAATATCTTTGTGTATACCAAAATTATATAGCTATTCTTAAAACTATTAGAACTACTAGACAATATTATTGTAGTTATCTTAGTTTATTAAGCTAGTTGCTATATTTGCTAAACTATAGGCTTTACTCTTATACTTTAAGCCTAGTTAAAAGTTTTTACTTATAAACTTCTTAGGCATTACACTAGAGGTGGGTCAATTAAGTACATTATTAGTAATATTATAGAATTCTTAGATCTTTGCTTTTAACTATAACAAGACTTAAGTAAATAGTAGCTATTCTAAGATTTCTCTTAGACGTTTATGTAGTAGCTTAAAGTAGTAAGTTTTTTTCCTAGCTGCAGTATTCTAGTTAAAACTAACTTATTCTATCTGCTTTAAGGCGTAGTATAGCTTATAATTCTTAAGCATGTGCTCTATAATATTATATATATAATAAAAACTGGTTATTTTTATATTATTCAAGTATGCTCTACTTATTTTGTTTAAAAGTCTCTTTTTTACATTAGTAACAAAAGAATCATTATTTATTTTACTTAAAGGTTTAGTATTTGTTGCTTACATAATAAAGTACGCGTAATTAGCAAATTTCTTTAAAAGTTTCTTAGTTATAAAGTAAACTATAAGCATGTTAATAGTAAATAATTTAAGCTTTAGATTGCCTAAAGACTTAGTAATGTCCTCTACTTCGAAGATAATATTTACTAGTAAACTTATTTCTTTATATACTTTACTAATTTTAACTGCTATTTCTTTTACTTTCTTAGAAGTAGATGTTGCACGCTAGTTAGACAGTATAATCTAGCGTATTTTTACATCTACGCCTTCTTATTCTAGCTAATAAATTTTGTTTAGACTTATTATCTTCTTGTAGTAGAATTAAAAAAAAATAGATTAAATCTAGTTTATATATATTCTAATTATTACTATTAAAGGCAGTAAGTATATAGTACATAACTGCCTCTTTGTTAATTTATAGTAAACTTCAAAAAAAAAACTTTTCTTTTTTTAAGAGATTTGCTTATTCTTAATACAAGCATTAGTAATAGAAGTAAAATAAGTGTAGTACTCTACTAGGCCTAGCTATTTTTAGACGTATTTATAGATGTAAGCTTAAAAGTGAAAGTTTTTCCTTATCTTAATAGCAGTATTTTTATTCTTCTACTACTCTTTTATATTTGCTTATAACTAAGACTAAATCTTTTCTGTATATTTTAGTAAACATTTTAAAATATAATAGAGTAATTAATCTTTGTTAGAAAAATACTTTAGTAGAATAGAGACTCTAATAGCATTATAAATGCCTTTATTATTAGCTTGTTAGTTAAAGTTTTCTAAAAATTCTATAACATTCTTTTTGGTAAAGACTAAAGTACTATATCTTAGTCAAACTATAAACAACATTAAGTTGTGCATTAGTATAGTTATAGTATTAATAGCTTAGCTTAATAGTGGTAATAGTAACTTAGGACTAGCAGTTGTAAGCCTAGTAAAAAGAAGTATTTTGCTTTCCTATCTTTAACCTAACTTCTTATCCTTTTTTAATATCTATAGTATAGTAGAACTTATAAAAGTCCTTTATTTAGATAGTTGTTAGTAGTTAGTTATTAATATAATAGATCAAGTTTAGTTTTTAAAAGAAACAAGATATTTATTTTTTAAGTCTTTATAGTAAGTGCTTAATTGGAAGTAGTTATATAAATCTTTGCCTTTTTTATACTCTAATTATTACTAAGTAGGCTCTAATTTATACTTATGCTATCTTAAATATTAGTAAAGTCTTTATTTTGCTAGACAGATACTTTGAATTAGCATTTTAGAAATATTTAGTTATAAGCTTTTAGTCTTATTCTAATTTTTGCTAAATAAAACTTTTACTCTTTATTATTAACGTATGTAAGCCTGTGTCTATTTCGCTAAATAAGTTGCTACGTCTATTTCGCTAGGTGGACTTTAAATTATCATTTAAATATATGTAAGACTGCTTTTATTTTGCTCAATAGTTTACTGCCTTTATCTTGCTAGATTAACTTTAAATTAGCATTTATTAAAGCATGTTTATTTTATTAGTAGATTTTTATTTTTCTCTTAGCTATTGTTAGTGCTAACTTAGACAACAAAGTCCTTAACGCAGTTTGTAGTAAGAGATAGTGCTAACTCTCTAAAAGTATATCTAGTAGTAATTCTAAAAAATTTAGTAATTAGTAAGATTGTAAAGTTCTTGTAATAATTATGCACTAGTTTCTTTGTGCACTAAGTAGTAGAGTATGTTCTTATAGGCTTTGCTATCAGTACGGGTGTTAGAGTGTATAAAAATATACTGCTATAAAGGCAAGAGATTACTAGAAACTAGATTATGCAAGAACAAGGTTAGTAAGATAATAATCTTATTATAAGTTAAGTATAAAGACTATTAGTAGAAGAAGAAGCCTATTTAATAGTACAGTGCAGGAGCTCAGCTGTAGAGTAAACAGATAATAAATAGTGTCCCCTTTCCGTAAGATACGGGAGAGGCTATATACCTTAAACTTGCGTGGTTAAGCACGAACTTAGTGTGCAGTAGGGTATCACCCTATGCACTAGCACACTAATTAAAGTTTTAGATAGTTTAATTAAAGTTTGGATGATTAGTGCTAAGTATTTAGTGCTGTTAGTAGAGAGTCTTTGTAGTGCTAGCCTAGTTAAGAGCGTATTTAGTTTCTACAGCGTCTAGAAAGTTAAATACAGCAAGCGCGCTGTCTACTTTAGGGATCTTTAGTATCTTAGCTTTTAGTTAGCTTATCTACTACTTGTTACACTAAGCTTATAGCTTTATAGTACTAAGCTTTGCCTTTTTAAAGCTTATATAGTATTTTTAGTGTGTAACTATTTAAGTAACTACGTCTGTCAGAGCTAGTTTAGTTTTTAATTACTTAATAAGCTTATTTAAAGTTTGACTAGCACTATTAATAAGTCTAATTATAATTATAGCTAGTAACTATTTGTTAATAATTACATGAACTTAATTTTAAATATGTTGTAGAGCGTGCGCGTTTGTAGCCTAGTCTACGTGTCTTATAAAGCATTTATTAAGCTTTCTGTTGTAGTCGTTAAGCTCTTTTTTTAAGAAGTCCTCTGCAGGCGCTAGGGCCTTAAAGGCAGCCTTATTAATATATTAATAGTTACAATAGCCTTTACGTTAACATATTGTTAGACTCTTTTAGATTTAGCGTTAAACTTTAGCTAAGTGTATTAGTAAGTTTAGCTTGTATAGCCTAAAAGGCGCGCTAAATTAGTAATTTGTAAAAACTACTTACTATTATTATATGTACGATTAGTTAGTTTGTTAAAAAGGTATGTTTAAACAAATTAAAAAGTCTAAACTACTGCTAGCGTACTTTAGGTTATAGAAGGAGAATCTAAACTACAATTTAAAGCGCTAGGCTTATAATTATAAAAAGTAAGAAGCTAGTAAAAGTAGTTTAGAAAAACTAGATAGTTAATTCTGCCTTTTTACCTGCGTCTAAGACGCGCTATATATACAAAAGAAATAGTCCTAACCTAGAAAGGCTGCTATAAAACGTAAAAAGATTATCTTTAAGTTTAACACGTATCTTGAAGAGCTTAGGAGTAAGCTTCTAAGCTTAGCGTGAAAACTCTAATATGCGGTCAACTAGCGCGAGCCTAGCGCGTAAGCTAACAGGCGCCTAGGCCTGATGCCCAGAAGCGCCTTAGGCCTCTAAGGACAGTACGTCATATATGCGACATATAGGTTATAGCTTTAAATATCTCTCTAGGTAATTTGTTTTAGAGAAACTGTTTCTAATAGTTAAGTTTAGCTTTTCTAATAGCTTTAAGGTAATTGTGTTACGAACCTAAGAAGAGAAAAAGTACAGACTATGTATAAAGGATAGAGGTAGAAAGACACCCTAGGTAAGCTAGACAAAGGAACAGACCTTTGTGTACTAATAGATAACGCTACCCCGCACTAAGCACGTGACCCTATAAACCTCAGTAGAAATTCTTTATAGAACAAGTTATATGCGTTCTATAATGTACTATAAAGTCTTACAACGTACTATACAGAAGACAATGTACTATATATAAAACAACGTAGGACTTATAGAACAGTATAACACTCTCTTAGTATATAGCAATAGGCACTAAGCCTTTATAGTTTAGTGTGTTTAACTTGATACAAAACTTTAGTATTTAATTTAAAAATTATACTTGGATTTTTAACCTCTTGTAATATTACATAAATTTTCTCATCGTGCTATTACACCTGTACTATTAAATTAATCTTCTAATCGTGCTAGTACACAACTCTATCTATTGCACTCACTCTTCTCCTAAGAACTAACTCTTAGATCCTCTAAGGACGATCTTTACAAATTGTTCTTAGCAAGTAAGTAGTCTCTTTTCTATAAATATAGACTACTATCTTCTCTTCTTGCTATTTATTTGTAATCTTAATAGGCTCTGTGTAGGTTAGCCTTAAGGATATTTCAATTACTAGACTACTAAGGCTATAGTGTTAGCTTTTAGTTTATAAGTAGAGTAGATCTTTTAAGTAACTTTTTAATAACTGTTTTAAAATCCTCTACTATTTTGACTAACTTTTCTTCTAAGAGTTTATTAAGTCTTATAAAAAGCTACCTTAAGAGGTTGTTAGACGCTTGTAGTATAGCTAGTAATTAGTTCTCTAGCTTTACTTGCAGTATTTCTTCTTATAAAGTAGTTTTATAGAGGTTCTAGTTTTTTTTGTATTGTATTTTTTTTAGCTAGCTAGGTAGCTAGCCTTAATTTACAATACTAAAGAAAATAGCGTAATAGTCTAATTTAATCTCTAGAATAGCTTGCTAGTCTATTATAGTAGACGCTATATTATTTGTTAAGAAAATAAAATTAAATATGTTTTTTTTAGCACATAGCCTCTAAGAAAGATTCTAACTCTTATAGTATTTAATAAAGTAAGGTTCTAGTTGTCTACCTACTCTAATAGATTTTCTACTTGTTAATTTAGGTTGCACTCTTGTATGCTCTATCTAAGGTAGTAGCAATTAAAATCCTTTAGAATAATTACATAAGACTCTAAAGACTTTCTTATAAGGCATTTTTAGATTGTTGTTGTATATAGACGTTATTTTAGACTTTTTTTATTATAAATATTATCGATGTAGGTTTCTCTTAAGTTAAGGAGTAATGTAATCGCTTAAAAGTTGTTGTTATTGCTAATATATAGATTAATCTTTACTTCTATATTTTTTTAAATATAAAATAAAGTTCTTAGTTGTAGTTCTTTATAAGTAAATAAGAATTAAGTAAAATCTAAGTTAGTAATTAACTTAGTATCTTTATGTGGTCTTTTTACTAACTATAGCTCTTGTATTAAAATAATCTTAGCATTTGTTGTTAAGCTAAGTTAATTGCGCCTTCTATAGCCGGGCTACTTTTATTAACATTTATTTATAGAACTTTAATTATACTAATTAGTTCAATTTGTCCTAGCTGTCCTAGCTTATAAAATATTTTATTTAATGCTATTAGCTGCGTAAAGTTTATTGCAGTTAGCACATTTAAATATAGTATAAATATAGGCTTATTTTTTACTAATGCAGGACTTATACTTATATTAGGTAGTATAGTAAGGTTTGTTGTATATTTAGCAGGCTGTTTTTAAGTATTTATTCTTTAGGTAGCTAAATTCTTAGTAATTAGCGCATTGCCTTAAGGTATTAAACACTTGTAGTCTTTTTGCTCTAATGCTTTCTTCTAAAATATAGAGTTTTCTTCTAGTAGCTTTCTAGGCTTCGTCCTCTGTAGCGAAGGCTACGCAGGCTAAGCTAAAATCTTAATATTCTTTTTTATCTTTAAATGTAAGCTAAAAAAAATTACTTATTACTTTAAGTTCTTCATTAAAAGTTTTAAGCTCTTCTTTAATAATCTAAAAACTATAATTTCTAGGCAGCCTATAGATAACAACTTTAAACTAAGGCGTAATAAGCTAGGCAGCCTTATAAGTTATAATATCTTGCTATATTACTTAAATTTTAAGGAATTACTTTGCCCTAAATGCTAGTGTAGTTAGAATAATCTTATTTCTTTTTATAAAATTTGTAATCAAGGCAACTATAAGTACTTATACATTTTCCTTTGTTATAAATATATTGTTAAAAATGTTCTTAAGTTTATAAGTTTTAAAGTCTTCTAGTGTCTTACTAACTAGGACTAGCTAGTAATCTTTTAGGCTAGTAGCTTTTAGCTTTTAAGTCTTTTGTGTATTTGTCTATAGTTAATCTTCATTGTTGCCTGCTATAGTAGCGTAGGAGGCCGAGGGAGTACTCTATATAGACATGTTCTATATAAGTATATTTGTTGTTAATTTCTCTATACTAACTTATCTAATTTGCTCTCTAAGCTCTATTAAGGCGTTAGAAAGGCTTTATATTTAGTTTGCTAAGATAGTAGTATTTTTCTTATTTACTTTACTATTATTTATATAATCTTCAAAAACCTCTACTAGGTCTAGTAGACTTGTTTACTATATAAGGCTGTTCTTAGCTAGATTAGCAGCTTAAATTACTAGATTTCTAGCAATTTTAAGTGCTTTTTAAATTAAAAAGGCTTTTAGTGCTATATTCCTAATTAGAAATTAAAGTATAGCTCTAATAGAAAGAAAGACATTACTCTTAGTTTAATTGTAATTAGGCCTTTGTAGTTCCTCCTTTAGGGTTTGCCTTTCTAGGCGTAGCGTAGTAGCTTAGCTGTTCTCTACTATTATATTATTGTTCTTTATCTCTAATTGTCTCTTATTTGTTTGTCTTAAGTTTTCAAAGACAATTTGTTTTTTGTTATTATATTGTTGATGTTATTTCTTAGTAGATTTAAGCTTTAGTAAGCTCCTTTACTTCTATTAGCTCTAGATGCTTTAGCATGTAGTCTAAGCTTCTTAGAGAAATTTTTCTCCTAGCAGAAGGGGTACGGCAACTCTTTTACTCTCTCTAGCGCGCTAGCGCCTTTGCTGCAGGCTTTAAAAGTTGTTGCAATCAATTCTTCGTGGTTATTTCTCCTAGATCCAGTAGTTTTCAAGCAGTTTCCAGAAAAGTCGACGTTGGTGGTGTCGATATAATTGATATATATGGCGTTAAATCAGTCAAATCAATCAAATATCTAACGGCTACCGCGAGTCTTTCCACAATGGGATCGCCGTTGGGGCGCTATAGACTCCGACATCTCGGACGACTCGACCATCGACTCGATGACGGTGAAGTGTCCTCGCGACTAACCCGATGTACTGTGTACATTGCCACGGTCGCAGGATTACAGGCTAAACATATTGGGATTTAGGGTTCAAAAGCAAAAGAATCTTTTTTCAGGCCTGTACGTACTAAAAATCCCAAATCTTACAGCAATATTTAACAGCACTATCTAATAGCACAATCTAACAGCACTATCTAACAGCAATATCTAATAGTACGTTTCCGCAATTGCTTTACCTCTATATACTAAGCAAAATCTCTACTTACTACTTTCTAAAAGTCTACTAGCTGATTCTAAGGTTTTACTTAACTTAGACTGCTGCAGGTCTCTATAGATATTCTTTTTACTAGCCTATACCCCTTATACATCCTATGTATGTCTATCAGTAATATCTAACAGTAATATTGTGCCGGTGCACAGGGTGATACCCGAATGCACACTAGGTCAGTGCTCAACCACTTGATCCTGAGGTATATAACCTGTTCCGTAGATCGCGGAAATGGACGACCATTCATTGATCCTTTACTCCTTGACTTTTACTCTTGTACTGTATTATTGAATGGGCGTCTTCTTCTTCTACCAATAGTCTTTCTACCTAACTCACAATAAGATTATTATCTTACCAACCTCATTCTCGCATTATCTACTCGCTAGTGATCAGACTTGCCAACAATCAAGCCAATCAAGCTGAGGCCTCCAGCTTGGCTTGGCTTGACGATTTGGAGTAGTACAGCTTGATTGATAAGATTGGTAAGCAAAAATTAATAAGATTTATTAGCTTAGTTAACAAGATTAATATCCGTGCGTAAGGCTATACAGGTAGGTAAAGTTAGCTATTTTGTAACTATTTCTAGTGTTAACTCTCTCAATTGTTATACACAAAGATTATAAAGCTATTGTAAGGACATGGCTCTAGACCACTACGCCATCACACCTCCGAAAAGAGGATTAATAACTAAGATAGTTATCTTAGTCTAGAATAGTATATATACTAGCAGGATCTCTGTAACCTCTAGCTTAGAGCTAGGGACTAGCCTATAGCTTAGTCCTAGATAAGCCTAGTCCTTACAGCTATTGTATATACATATATATATACTTATATCGCGTTCTAGCGTTGTGGTTTCTTTTTTTCAAAGAGATATTGTTGCGAACCTTAACTTTAGAAAAGTATCGTGAGATTGCTTCTATTGCAACAATAACTCTCTCACGCACAGTTATTAATTTTATTAATTGAATTAATTTTATTAATTGAATTAATTTTATTAATTTCCTAAATTTCATTATTTTTATTTTATTATTTTTATTATTTTTATCAATTTTATAATTTTTATTAATCTTATTAATTATTCAAGCTTCTCGCAGCCTAACTGACAAAAAGCTTTATAGGGACTGAATTGGCTTAATTGATCTATATATTTTGTCTAGCTTGATTGATGAGCTTGATCTGGATTGATTGTTGGCAAGTCTGCTGCAGAGTTCGCAAATACTACAGCTCTGCCGCTATGTTGCAACAGCGTTCGGTCCTTGGAAGCACTGGCCTTCATTACCGCACCACCAGGGGCTAAATTGCCATGGAGAACAAATCGTGCTAGTACACCAATCTCGTCCATCGCACTCGCTCATTCCTGAGAACCAACCCCTGGTCATCTAAGGACGACCTTCACACTATGTCACTGGACAAAAGATTGTGGTGGATGGAGGCATTACCTCAAGTACTGGCAAAGTGTAGACCGCTCGTCGTAACTTCGATAGATATTGTCATTCCAAGACGAATATCGTTGTAAAAAAGCCAGTTTCAACGCTCTCGTCTTCTAAAGAGACCAGACCAGAACAGCAGCTCTCTAGCAACACAAGGGCATATTTTACGAAATTATTTTCCTCTTATCCCACATTCACAGAGCCTCATTGCAGCGCTATACACAATGGCCTTATAGCTGTGTCAATGTAATATCGCTTTCGCGGAGATTTGGGGTAGAAAAAGCGAAGCAGCCGACTAAGGGCAGTCGTCACAGTACCCACCGTGGATCTTTTGACACCTGAATCACCTCGCAGGCAACAGGTACTTATTGAGAACCCAGCCCTTGCTGATTGGCTATATGAGCAGCCAAGCCCCGCGCTACACGCACGGGTCATTTCTATAGTTCTTCACTTCTTCCTTCTTCTGCCTCTGTTTCCTTATGCAACGACTTGTATTGCACTAGATATCGTACGTAGCTATAGTTAGCCCTTCTAGTAAGTGCCTGAAACACACGCGCGTAGTATCTCGTGACGGCATTTCTGCTTATGTAGAGCGCTCAGCTCGGTAAAAGGCTACTCTGCTTGGACTAAGAGCTGCGATCTTCTTCCATCAAGCCTTTCGTGACAAACTGGCACATATACTCGTCATCTTCGGTAACCTCAAAGTCAAACCAAGTGACGTCCTCCTTATATGACCACAGATATTCACTAGTAACTCTATGCTGCCATCAGTATATCTACGTGTCTGTGCTGTTAATGCTTCATACCACTTATGCTCTGAGCTTGCCTGATACTCTTCTAAAGCTTTACGGTCTTGATGAAAGCTTAACAAAGCAAATTCATAGCCTTTGCTTCGCTCAATAGGTTCAGTTATAGATGGCCCTCTGATGATCAATTGATTGTCCAGGACGCAGGAAAGCTTTTTGAGCGCCTTGAGTTGTGTAACGAAGGCATTCTTGTGTGCCGACGAAGCAGTCGGCTTGAACTTGAAAAGAACTATCATACTTCAGTGATATTCGATGATGCTGAGCGCGTCAATGCAGGTTGTACTCACCAATATGTACCACTGTCATTGTGGTCGGCTCCTGAGAAGCGTGGTATAAGTAATTGTAGAGGGAAGTGAATATATTGGATCGTTGGTAGTAAAGCTTCGTGTAGAGAATGCCGCTGACGGCCACAACGAAAGATTATGAGGTTGAGAACCTGTGCGTGCGCAGTCCGAGACCCCATTGTGGGTTCACGGAGATTGACGGAGTCGTAGCGAAGTTTCTCTCACATAGACTAACTAACCTTCGGAACGATACCGAAGCTTTCGGCGTATCTACTACGAGCTAAAGTAATGCGATCGCGTAATACTTAGACCTAAGCTTTGTAGTGTACGGTAGGCTAAACTTGTCTTTGGAGAATATCAACACATGACAAACTTCGTAGCCTAAGACTGCTATTCCGAAAACAGCACTAGGGAGTTTCCGGGCTCTAGAGGGTCTTTGTTTTCGAAGTGGTACTCCCTTCTCTCAGCAGCGGGCCAGCATGTAATATCAAAGACATTCCCTCCAAGTGGTGGACCCTGATGGATTATGCTACGTGGTTCGCCGTACTCTTTACAGAGGATTCTCCACTTCAAGTCGTTAGGCAACGTTATTTGGGATGATATATTACCTACCTTTGTACCCCAACCCCAGCGATCAACACACTCTTTTCTCTTCCAATAATTAGCCTTATCTACGTTATCGAATCTTTGTACGAATTTCTCTTCGATGCCGTGAACGCCTTTGATCTCGATACCGCTAGCCTTAGCGTAGGAGACAATTTTGTACGGCCAGCAGACTTCTCTAGGGTTTGATGATAGATATGGAATCATCGTGGCTTGATCCAGACAATCGCAGATGAAGTCACCAAGGAGTGCGAGAACCAGACCCATGTCCTTGACAGGGGATTGCTCCATCAGTAGCTTCGCCCGATCGAGAGCATTTAGTGTGGCTAAGATCGCGATACCAATCATTGCGACAGTGTCCTGCCAGCGCTGAGCATCATCCATCATGAACCAAGGCCCTAGTTGTTGCAATTGAGTCCAGTGGGCGAAAGCTGACAAGCGTACCCAGAGCCCAACAGCAAGCTCATCGGCCGGGAGTTGTCGCTTAGCCATGATTGAGTTGATTGCTGTGAGCTGGTTCTCTATAACCTCCTGGATCCCATATCCAGTAAAGTCGTTCAAGACATACATGTCGAAACTATCCTGGTCACGCTTGATAGCTTCGAGGCTATACTTAGTGACGAGCTCTGCCGTAGCTTCGGAGATTACGTAGGGCCAATCCGGGAATTCCTCGGCTGGCTTGCCATCATACCGCTCCTCATCTTCAGCGGCAGTTTGGATATCCTTTCCTGTTTCAACATCTTCCAAGTCTACGCTGTACGATGGTTTAGCGTACGTTACATACTTTAGCTGTAGCGTTGACACCTTGTGTATAAGAGTCAGCATGTTGTAGAGCCATCCCAACTGCAAATATGCTTTTCTATACTCACATGTACTGGCTCACCAATAGAGGGGGCTTCAGTGCTCTTCTCCCTGGACTCTAGTGGTACAGGTGCGTTCTCTTGGTCGCGGCTGGGTCTTTTCGCTGGCTTTGATTCAGGCGATTCGTTGGCATTGACTTCTGCAAGCGCTCTCTTTCTCGTTCGCATTCTGCAAATGTGACTGTAGGTGACCCTGAGTTCTTGACAACGTAGCTCTGTATATAGGTTGAGGTGAAGAGACGAGCCTGTTGTGTTTCAACGCGTGGACCTGTACGTTGAGTGGAGCGTATGCGGGGCTCCGATGCTGGGGATGGCGGGTCGGCACTTGGCACAGCGCAACCACCACTTGATGGTTGCTGCGCTGTGTCAATCGAAGCCCAGGCCACCACAGCACCAACATCGAATTCGAGGTCGAACCATTCTGTCACTCTCCACTTCTCCTAGCCCGCAATGCATCTCATCTCAGTCACCGCCTGTATCCGCGATCTCGAACCTCGCGCCCGCACCAGACCATATCTCTCTCCCTTGCCGTTCCGCCGCAGCGACCAGACAGCAATGGCGGCGAAAAGATTGGCGGCTGCGAGGCAAACGCTATAAGACAGAATGAGATTGAGTGGGTTAGCGAATGAGTAAGTACTTTGATAGCGGGTACTACTGACTGGAACTATATCCCACCAGGTCTCAAGGGAGATGGCAGAGAAGGTGATGTTCGTTAGGAAGTCGTTGAGGAGGTCTTGTTGCATGTCCAGATAATCCCAAGGGAAAGGCATCCAGTTCCAGTCTGTCTCGTTACGAGACGTATCAAAAACGCTTCCCTTCAGCAGAGCTGTGAAGCAATTAGGATCTGTAATCAGTTGAAACATCTTATGTGAACTTACAGCTTAAGTTCAAAGTTGCAGGATTTGATGGGTTCCAGTAACCGCAGTCAGAGAATGTCGTACCGTTTGGCGAAATGCTGCTCTCCTCGCACAGGTTCAAGCTAAAAGAGTCGATGCGCTCATAGGCCGAGTCCTCAAGCGCTATTGCTAGTACGTCCACTACAGCCCACTTGGCTGCCAATGGAAGTAGCATACGCATTCGGCTAGTCTAGTCTTGGAACGTCTGAGCGTCTGCCGGAAGACGTAAGCCTGTAACCGGAAGACAAAGCTGCTCAAATTCAGTCTCAGAAAGATTAAACTGGCTCGCAGAATTATTCAATTCTCTAAGGTTGGGCCGAGGACCAGTATAATCCAGCATTGATGAGAGCATTTCCATGTCGCTCGTGGTATGTTGTTGAACAGTCTGTATTCCATGTGGGTGGGATACCTTGACGTCGTAGAGTACAGAGTAGGGTTTGCAGATCTGTTCAGCTGTTGTGCGAAGGCCCTCGACGCTCGTCACGTTGTCGAAAGTACGCCGGGCAGTATAGCTCCCGATGGAATGCTTTGCAAACGAATAAAGTGGTACATCTCAGGATGCTTCATTCCATCGTGAATATGCATCCCATCTTGATATAATAGCTGGAGCAATCAGCGTAGCCGGATTTCCAAACATCCCAGAATCGTGGTATTCTGTAGGGAATGTGTTGTCGTAGTTGATTGAGCTGGTGTAACGCAGCTGTGGTCCTAACTAATATAAGGCGACGAAGATACCTTTCGTCGCGCCAAGATAGGCTTAGCGTTAGGATTAACTAACCTAAAACGTGCAATTTAAGAAATGTCTTTGTTTGCTATTGTAAGGACATAGCCTCTATCTACTTACTACTACGTACCTAAGAGTTAGTTCTATACACTTCAAAGTATGTAGCTAGAGATAGAGGTCTGCTTTTGTCAGATATAAGGTAGCATTTGGCGGAAGGGAGCGGAGTTAACCATAAGCACGTTCCATAGACCCCCTAAGTCCTAAGAGAGACTAGGGCAGAGCAGACTTCCGTCTTATCCCTCACGAGAGAAACACACACATCAATATACACATTACACCTAGAATTATTTATGCTTTTATTATTAGAACTCTATTATGTGATAATTAAGAATCTTAATGCCCCTACTATTAAAGCACATTTAACATAATTATATTCTAAACAAATCAAAAACACGCTGGTACAAAAATATAATAATAATAGTTATAATAACAACTACTTACAACTGTGGCTAAACTATTGTTCTTATTAACTATATGAAATAATCTAGATAAACTATACAACTTAAAAAAATGCGTGCTTTTAAGTGTTTCGCATCGTTTTTTTTTTACACAAAATAGCATTTTTAGCATTTTATTAAGCTGCAAGCTATATATAACGCGCCTAAAAGTAAGAAACTACTAGCTATTAACCTTTGCAATTCATACGTATACAACTTAATGCCAATTAAAGTAACCACGCGCTATAACAACGCTTCTATTTATGGTTAGTTATATATCTAACTTATTAAATACTAGCAAAGTAGTCTTTAAAGAAACATAAAAGACTTTAGAAGAAAGTTTAAAACGTATAAAATAAAAATACCTATTATTAGTAAGAAAGAAACTACCTTGCTCAAGTCACTAATTTGATTTGAACTACTATATTTATATACTTGTTTAATAATTGCTATAAGCCTTTCTAGCTATACTAAAACTAAGTTATAAATCTTACTGCTACTGTTAGTGTGCAAGTAGAGGACAAACTTAATAAAAGTATAAATAAAATACTATTGAGTAATAAAACTAATTAGAGTAGTTTCTTATTGAAATACCTAGCTTATAAAAGTTGACGATGCTATTATAAAATGCAAAGCAACTAAAGTGCTTAAGTGATTAAAAATCTAGTTCATCAAAAATAATCATATTCTCTTAGTATTACAAAGGGGTCACAAGGAGAAAAAGACGTCAAAGAAGTTGTTGTTTTTAAGGCTTTCTATTTCTACAATTAGAAAGGCTATACCTAAAAGGGTTAGTGATTTAAAGAGCGAAGAACTTCTTCTTTAAGATAGACAGCTTAGTAGGCTGCTTAGTTAGCACAACTGCGCCTGCAATCTCGCCCAAAATAAGATAAAAAGAAGTAAAAACATATTTTGGTAAAACTTTTTTTAAAACGAAGAGACCGCTATGAATTATATATGTAAAATAAAACTAGTTTTTCTCTCTAGTGTGTAGATGCTAAGGTGATTGCAAAATAGACTACAGAGGGGTGACAGAAAACGGAAATCGAAAAGTTATTGTTTTTAAAGCTTAATATTTGTATAAGTAAAAGGGCTATACCAAAAGAGGTAAGTGATTTCAAAAGCCAAGAACTTCTCCTTTAAGATACGCTGCTTATTAGGCTGCTTAGTCAGCATGGTTGCCCCTGCAATTTCGCCCAAACTAAGAGAGAGAAAAGAGTTAAAATGAATTTTCATGTAACTTTTTTTGAAACGTATAAGAATTGCTAAAAAATATTAATTAATAAATGAGACTAGTGGGGCTCTTTTGTGGGAGAGTTTAAAAGTAGTACTATAATACACTATGTAGTCATAATAATAGGCTCATTTTCAGGATTAATTTAGATAATCTAATAAAATAGCTTACTAATACTTAGTAAGCAAGCCAATTGCTTCCCTAGTAGCTTAGTATTACTATAGCTATTATAAAGTATAACTATTGAATACTTTTAGTATAAACTAAGTCTTTTATAGTATTGTTATCTTGTTATGTTAAATAGCCTATTATTTTAGCATCGCTTAGAGCAGAAAAGCTTAAACTACTAAGCAAAATTAGAGTTAAAAAATTTGCTAAAGGTACTAAAAAACAATACTAATTAAAACATGTTTAACAGCAATTGCTAGCCTATAGCTAGCAATAAGATTGCGATAGAAGTAAAGAAAGTAAAAGAAAGTAAGAACACGTATGTTACTGCAGCAAAAGCCTACAATACTTTATAAAAGCTCTCTGCCTACTACTTTTTACTTTTAGGATTTTTTATACAACATAGTACTACATATAAACAACTTATATATAAATAATATAATACTTAGACTATTTTTCTTCTTATTTAATATAAAGACTAATAGCTTATATTAAGTAAAGTTAAACCTTACTAGGTTACTATATAAAAAGCTATAGTAGTAGATTATAAAGCTTATATTTACTTTTATTAAGTAGCCTCTCTAGTTAGTTAAAAAGAAGCTGTTAGCAGTAGCTTTTATAGTAATTAAGTAAACGCAGAAGTTAAACTTTACTATTTATTAATACTTTATTAATGCGTTTAGTATTATAGATATTAAAGTTATAAAAGGCATATTTAGCAGTAAGTCTATTAAATACGTTACGCATATTAATAGTCTAGGTATAGTAATAGTATATCATTTTACTAATCTCCTCCTACATAAATACAACTTTAGTAAAAAGACTTTATAGTAGCTTTATAAAAAGTAAGAGCGTATTAAAATAGCTATTAAGTAGCTAAGATAAACTAACAAGTAAGAGGATTTTATAAGTTGCTTTTAAAAATAAGAGAGCTATGCTTAGATAGTAACGCTGTTGTTGTATATTTATATTTAAGTATAGGCGCATGCTAGAAACGCCGCAACTACAACACTGCTAGAATAGCAATAGAGATAACAGAAGTTGCGGTTATTAGTAAATAGTTATTAGTTAAGACAGTTAGTTAGAGGAATATCGCGCATCTTTGTTTCTGTCTAAACATGCTGGAGCGACACACTAATTGCGTGCCGGCAATGCCGAACAAGGGGGCTTACATGAGCCCGGATACCTGTTGTTAGCAATAAATTATTTTTTACCAAAAAGGTGTCTACAAAATGTGTAGTTACATCAAAAGGTTGTCTTAAAAGGCCGAAGCCAATTTTAGCACTATAACAATACTTAATAGTAGACTTATATTAATATAAAACTTAATTAAAATTTATATTCCAAAGTTTTTAAAGTTTTTACTTCGTATAAATACAATAATTATTAGTTCTCTCTTAGGTTTAGAGGTAGCTTTTTCTTAGAATTCTTTATACAATAGATTTTTTTTTAGTAAGTTCTATAAGCTTTTTAAAAGAAATTAATAGATATAAGTTTTTTTAGTTTTTAGTTTAATTTTTAAAATATTTTAATAATGTTTATATTTAGTAATTGTAAGGCTCAATACTAAAGAGAGATACAGGATGCTAGAGATAGAGGGATAATAGTATATTGCCTGTGTATAAGAGACGAATTGATATCGTCTGTAAGGGGTGGCTTCAGGCAATAGTACTTGCTTCACACCACAGAAGATAGTAAGAGATAGCTCTAAATAATAACGTGTGTATATTTCAAGCAATAATACCTGCTAGTATCCTTGCAGGTAAAGAGCCCTTTATAAGCACAATTGCAGGTAGGCAAGCTAACAAATAAGCAAGCTTGGTAGGACTAGCCAACACACAACTATCTATAACAGAGCCTCCCCCTCTAGTCTAGCGTCCTAACAGCCTTAAATTAACTCTCTAGACTGTATAAGGATAGTTAAGTAAAAAGCGCGTGTTACTTATAGCTTAAGTGCTTTTAAGACGCATGTTACCTGTAGTTTAGGCGCATAATAAGCTTTAGGCTTAAGTC
Source organism: Alternaria gansuensis (assembly GCA_009289805.1). NCBI lineage: Eukaryota > Fungi > Ascomycota > Dothideomycetes > Pleosporales > Pleosporaceae > Alternaria > Alternaria gansuensis. Next base: position 47,490 of record WBOK01000040.1, on the reverse strand, counting down.
TTTATAGTATTATTATAGTAACTTTTAAATTTGTTGTTTATTTCTTAAAATTTTTAAAATTAAAAGTAAGAGTATATAATTATTATAAGTAGTCTATGTAAGGTAATATTTACTATAGTAATATAAGTTTTTTTTAGTATATCTTTTGTAATTCTTATTTAAATTAATATATTTAATATATAACTTTAACGCACTTACTACGTAACTAAATAATAAGCTTTAATTTTTATTATAGTTTACTATCTAAATTCTAAGTATATTAAGAAGTTTTATTTAAAAAATACTTAGCTATACAAGTTTAGCGTACTTAATAAAGCTATTAATTTTCTTACTTTATATACAACGTGCTTACACTGTATATAAAATATTTCTAAATTAAAAAAAATTTATAAAAAATCTAAGTATTATTATTATAACTATTATACTAAAAGCAACTATAGTAGTTATACTAAAGTAAATTTTTTTATTTTATTAACTACGTTTTAGCTAATTTAAATAAGTTTTTAAAGTATTTAATAAATATTTAAATTATTTATACTATCTTTATACTTATTTTAATACTATAGTTACTAATACTAATATTTTAAGAACTAACTTTACTATTATTACTACTAGTATTAAGCTTACGTAATACTAGCGCTAATTTAACTTTAAGCTTTCTAACTACTACTATATTACTATACACACTAGTACTTTTTTAAGAGTTTTTACTTAAGTACTAATAACTTTACTTTACTATTTAAGCTTAATTTTAGTAGAGTAGTACTATATAGTAGCTACTTTTAAATTAATTACTAGTTATACAGCTAAGATTACTAGTCTTATTAATAATAATAAAAATAATAATAAGAGCTTAGGTAATAACAACGTGTTACTTTTTAAGTATACTTTAAGCGTAAGTAGCGCGCATAATAGTAGTAATAGAAGTAGTAGTAATAATATAAATAGTAATAATAAAGTTTGTGCTAGTAGTAAAAAGATTTTTAATAATAAGTAAAAGTAAATTATTTTTATACTTATAGTTTTATTTCTTTAAATACTTAATTTGCGCCCTTAGTACGTAATAATAATATTTAGTATATTTTTTTAGTGCACTTAGAATATAATAATTTTTACTTATACTTATATTTTTTAATTAGTTCTTTTATATCTTTAAACTATAATACTAAAGTCTAAGTATTTTATAATTTATTATAGCCTTTTTACTATAGCTAATACTCTAGCTAGCTATTTTTAATTTGTTTTTTTAGTATCTTTTTAACTTTCTAAATCTTTTTACTTTTAAAGCTAATTTCTAGTGCTTAAGTATTATTTTCTTAACTACTACGTAATTCCTATTGTTCTAGTAAAAAGACGTAGAAAATATTATAAATATAATAGTAAAGTAGTAGTTATAGTTAGTAAGCTTGTGTTTTAACTACTTCTTATACTTAAATTAGTTCTATAAACTTACTAAAAAGCTTTTTACTTAGTTAGTAGGCTAAGTTAATATTCTTTATACTAAGGTAAACTAAGTTTTTCAGTAGAAGATTTTTAGTTTACGTTTTTTATTATAGTATTAGCGTTAATATTTTTATACTATTAAGAGGTGTTTTCTTGCTATTATATATGCGTTATACATATGCTGCACTCTGATTATAGTATTTAGTACTTTTTCTTTTAGCCTACTATTCTTAAGAGGTAATGTAAGTAATAAATACTTACTATATACTACGTAAAAAGGTATTATCTTAATTAATTTATAAATAGAGTTGCTGTATGTGAATTATATATTTAGTAAAAGTAATACTTGATTATTCTATTTCTTTAAAGCAAATATTCTTAAGTATTACTTTATTATTTAGTTTTAGCGTTTAGTTTTCTTATTTATTTATAAGTAAAAGGCTGTGCTTAGCCTACGCTTTACTTATAATTAGTAGTATATTTCTATTTAAAATATAAATGTAAAAATTAAACTATAATTAAATATAATGCTTTTTTAAATTTTATATTTTAAAATAATATTTTTGAAATAAAATTTTATAAACTATTTTATATTTTATATTTTTAATATAAGTATGTAAATTACTATTTTTAAAAAGTAGTTAATAATTACAAAAATTATATTAAACACATAACTTAAACTATTATTTTTTACTAGTAGTAGCCTTATTATAAAATTAAAACTTACTTCTTTAAATATCTTATTACAAACTAGTAATAGTAATAACTAACTATATTTGCTATATTTTAAAGCTTTACTTTTTTAGTATACTATATAGGTCTTTGCGTAATTCTAAATATTATAGCCTAGCTTTAGCTAGTAATATAGCTTACTAATAAGATTATAAGTTTTACGTATACTAAAATAACTTACTATACGCGTATTATAATTTTATAATAAAATTTTCTACTTAATAGCTTATTTTAGTAAAACGTAAATTTTACTTTTATATTTTAAAACTTTTTTATTATTAACGCGCTATACTTGCGTGCTGCTGCTGTTTTAAGTATATACTACTTATATAGAGTTTACAACTTACTATAAGGTAAAGGCGTCTTTTTATTATAACTAGCGTAGTTTATTTATTAGAGCTTTTAACTCTACTATTACAAGTTTACTACTAACTAATACTTTAGCTAAAGAGCGTAGTACGCATATTATATACTCTATAGCACTAGTAGTTTAGATACTCTTTATTTTATAAATATTAGCTACATGCGTCTTATATGCGCTTTTTTAGCTATACTAAGTTATAAAACTTTTTATTCTACTATGCTTTACTTTTACTAGAAGTTTGTTATATAGTGTAAATAATAGTTAAGTTAATAATAAGTTTTTTATTTATAATCTACTTTTTTTAATAGTCTATCTATAAAGTTTGTACGCCTTAGGCAGTATTTAACTTTAAAAGTAGAAGCTTTTAAATATAAAGCTTAGTATACTTAATGCTAGTTTAGCTTTTATATAGCGCGTAAAGAGTGTAAGTTATTATAATTAGTTAATACTTAAATAGTATGTTAAGCGCTTTTTAAGTAGTGCTACTATTTTTTAAAGCTTTATATAATAGCTAAAAGATTAAAGTTATATACTTTATAGTTTAGCTTAGCGTTTTCTAGTTTTTAAAAGTAAAATATAATAAAATACTACTTTTTGTCTTTAAAAAATTAAGATAATATGCCTAATATAGCAGAAGTTAAAGTATTTATCTTAACATAAATTATACGTGTATTTTTAAAGTAATATAGAATAAGTGTATATATAAAGCGTTACTTTAGCTTTATAAATATAGTATGTATATTTTTGTTTTAGTAGAATACTTGTTTCCCTTTTAAGATATCTGTAAGAAGTACTATTTTTATAGCATAGTTTTTAATAAAATACTAATAAAAATTTATAAATTTTAAAAAAAACTGCAGCTTTTTAATACTAGCAGATATAAGCTATTACTTAATAGTAGTAACGCGCACTAGATTTACGCAAATACTACTTCTTATAATAATAAATTTTAAAAAATAAACTTTGTTTAAAGTAAATATACACTTTTTAAAATTTATATATAACTTTACTTCTTATAAAATGTTAAGTACAGCGTATATAGTTCGCTAATATAGCGCAATATTATTATTATAAGTATAAATAAAAATATTATTTAGATAAACTATGTAAATATAATTTAAGTACTCTTTTAAAGCTTTATTAATATAAGCTTAAAAACTTACTAGGGCATTTGTAAGCCTAAAAAGTATAATAAAATATTTAAAATATTTATATTATATTTTTAAAGTAGTTTTTTACTTATCTTCTGCCTTAATCTTTAAATAATAGTAGGCGTTTTTAAGATTTAATGTTGTATAGTAGTATACACCTAATAGGTAGTCTAGTGTTTCTTTAATTAGGAGGAGTAAGTAATAATGTTTTATTATAATAGTGTTAAGGCCTTAATAATTTACGCAAAAGTAAAAAGTTCTATTTTTTTTTAGTATAAATAGTATTAGTGCGCCTATAGAGCTAGTGCTATAGTAAATTTATTCTTTATATAATGCTTTTTTAATATATTTGTAGAGTACTTAAAGCTTATAAAAAGAGAAAGTATAAAAAAGCTTATAAAGAGGTTTTTTGCCTTATTAAATAGAAATTATATATTTTAAGCTTTTTAGCTATAAAAGGGTTTTAGCAGCTTTATTAAATATATTAGCATAATTTTATAGTATATTAGGTATATGCTATATTTACGCTATAAATATATTTAGTATATATACTTTAGGCTTAATGTATACGCTATTACTTTAAAGTACTTTTAAGAAGTAAGCTTTTAAATTTATAAGTTTTGCATTTTTTAAAAATACTTTAGTAGCAACTAACTTAATATTTACTTTTAAATATTTCTAACGCTACTTCTACTTTCTATAGTTAATATAGATACTTTTTTAATTTAAAAAGAAATTACTAAGTAGTAGTTATATACTTTTTTTATCTACTTTATATATAGTAACCTTTATAATACACTTTATACTATTATTATTTATTAAGTATAGCTAAAGCTTATATACTATATATGTGTTCTGCCTTTAAAGTTTAATTTAACTTAAGTAAGAAAGTTTTATATTTTAAATAAGTTTTAAATTTATTTCTATAGCTATTTTTTATCTAATAAAGCTAATATTTACTTATAAGTTTAAAATAACTTAAAGTTTTTTTTTTACTTTAGTTGCTAAATATACATAACACATATACTATATTTCTAGTAAAATATTTATTAATATACGCTTTACTAACTTTAAGTTTATAGTAAAACTTAACTTTTTTTTATTTAGTTTATATTAACTAAGACTTTATTAGAGTTGCTACTTTAGCACTTATTAGCGTAGTATTTTTTCTTCTAGCACTTAAAGTATATAATATTATTACTTTTCTTACGCTTTTTAGGTGCGTTTAATATAGTAGCTATAAAAAAGTTTTTTTTTTTTTTTTATAAAAGTACTTTAGTAAGGTAGATTATGTATAATAAGTACTCTAGGCAAATTCTACTTAAGTGTAAATTTAAGTATAATAAAGTTTTTTTTAGTTACAGAAATTTAATAGTAGTTAGTAATTATATATTATAGTTTAGGCCTTAGTTTTATAAAAAAGTATTAAATTCTTATAGTAGTAGCTAAAATACTACTTTATAAAAATAAGTAAACTTATAATATTTTTTAAAAGTTTTACTTTAGTATTTAACTAAGTTTTTAAGTTTTAGCATATATTATATATATATAATAAGTATTACTTTAAGTGTATTTTACGTATAAAATAAAATAGTTAGTAGTATTAGTATATTTAGAGTTTTTTCTTATTTAACTTCTTCTAGTTATACTACTTTTTTTTTTAACTTTTATAATTGCTATAAAAATTAAAGTTTATTATATTACTTTTTTATAGTATTAATACGCTCTTTAAGTGTTATAAGTGCGCTTTAAGTATACTTTTTAAGCTTTTTAAGTATAGTAAGCCTTAATAAAGTTTAAAAAGAATTAAAAAGTTTAAATATAGCTAAGCTTTAGCTTTTTTAATTACTTTAAGTATTAAATTACGTTAAGAGAGCTATCTCTAGACTATTAGCTTATAGGAGAAAGTATTATTCTATAAAGAGTAGCTTTAGGCAATAGTACTTACTTTATACTATAGAAGATAGTAAGAGATAGCTCTAAATAATAATATATATATATTTTAAGTAATAATACCTACTAGTATCCTTGCAGGTAAGGAGCTCTTTATAAGTACAATTGTAGGTAAGCAAGCTAATAAATAAGTAAGCTTAGCAGAACTAGCTAACACACAACTATCTATAATATTCAGACTATAATATTATATCTCTACTTATACTAGAGTAATCTAAGGTTATATAACTTATTTAAACCTAACCTAGCCTTATCTAACCTTAGCTGTACTAAACTAGTCTAGGCTAGCCTAGCAAGATGTCTAACTCTAATATTATCTCTTTTCTTAGAACTAATCTTCTTAAATTAGTAAGACTAGAGTAGAATAGCTTATTCTTAGCTATAGTACTATAGTAGATGCTATATTATTAAGTAGAAAGTAGGCTTTTTTTAGAGTATAATTGCGTAATTTTTAAAAACTTTATATTATATTATTATAGATAGTTGCGTATTAACTAGGTTTACTAAACTTGCTTATTATTAGCTTGCTTACTTATAATTATGCTTATAAGAGGCTCTTTACCGGTAAAAATTCTAGTAGGTATTATTACTTAAAATATATACTGGTTATTATTTTAGAGCTATTTTTTACTATCTTTTATAGTATAAAGCAAGTACTATTGCCTAAAGCTACTCTTTATAAAATAATACCTCCTCCTATAAGCTAATAGTCTAAAGATAGCTTTTTTAACGCAATTTAATACTTAAAGTAATTAGAAAAGCTAAAGCTTAGCTATATTTAAACTTTTTAATTTTTTTTAAACTTTATTAAAGCTTGCTATACTTAAAAAGCTTAAAAAGTATACTTAAAGCGCACTTATAACACTTAAGGAGCGTATTAATACTATAAAAAGTAATATAATAAACTTTAATTTTTATAGCAATTATAAGAGTTTGAAAAAAAAGTAGTATAACTAAAAGAAGTTAAATAAAAAAAACTCTAAATATACTAATACTACTAACTATATTATTCTGCGTATAAAATATACTTAAAGTAATACTTATTATATATATATAACACGTGCAGTAAAACTTTTAAAAAATATTATAAGTTTACTTATTTTTATAAAGTAGCGTTTTAGCTACTACTATAAAAATTTAAAAATAATAATAATAAAGTAATTTTAGTAATATAGTATTTTAAAGTAAACTTTTAAATACTTTAGTATACTTACTATAAGTATTTTTTTGAAACAAAAAAAAAAGTACTAATTTAAAACTAATTTAAGTAATATATACTTACCTTATTTTTAAACTTTATTAACTATAGCTTTAAAGTAGCAACTACGTATATATATGCTATATAGTAAAAAAACTAAACTATTTAATTATTTATAACTTATTTTAATATTCTTAAAAATTAACTTTTAATATATCTAAAGTATAAAAAGTCTAGTACTTTTTTATTAAACTAAAGCCTAAACTATAATATATAATTACTAACTACTATTAAATTTCTGTAACTAAAGAAAACTTTATTATACTTAAATTTATACTTAAATAAAATTTGCGTAAAGTACTTATTATATATAATTTGCCTTACTAGAGCACTTTTATAAAAAAAAAAAAAACCTTTTTATAGCTACTACACTAAATACACTTAAAAAGTATAAAAATAGTAATAATATAATATACTTTAAGTACTAGAAGAAAAAGTACTATGCTAATAAGTGCTAAAGCAGTAGCTTTAATAAAGTTCTAGTTAATATAAACTAAATAAAAAAAAGTTAAGCTTTGCTATACACTTAAAGTTAGTAAAGTATATACTAATAAGTATTTTACTAGAAATATAGCGTATGTGATATGCACATTTAGCAACTAAAGTAAAAAAAAAACTTTAAATTATTTTAAATTTATAAGTAAATATTAGCTATATTAGTTAAAAAATAGCTATAAAAATATATTTAAAACTTATTTAAAATATAAAACTTTCTTACCTAAGTTAAATTAGACCTTAAAAGTAAAACACATACGTAGTATATAAGCTCTAGCTACACTTAATAAATTATAATAGCGTAAAGTATATTATAAAAGTTACTACGTATAAAGTAGATAAAAAAAGAACACTACTACTACTTAGTAACCTTTTCTTAAGCTAGAAAGGCATTTATATTAACTATAGAAAGTAGATATAGCATTAAGAATATATAAAAGCAAATATTAACTTAGTAGCTACTAAAGTATTTTTAAAAAACGTAAAACTTATAAATTTAAAAACTTACTTTTTAAAAGTACTTTAAAGTAATAGCTTAAGTATTAAGCTTAAAGTATATATACTAAACATATTTATAGCGTAAGTATAATATATACTTAGTATATTACAAGATTACGCTAATGTTTTTAATAATAAAGCTACTAAAACTTTTTTACAGCTAAAAAGCTTAGATTACGTAATTTTTATTTAATAAAGTAAAAAACTCTTTTATAAGCTTTTTTATACTTTCTTTTTTTATAAGCTTTAAGTGCTTTATAAATATATTAAAGAAGTACTATAAAAGAGATAAATTTACTACAGCACTAGCTTTATAAGTATACTAATACTATTTGTACTAAAAAAAAATAAAACTCTTTACTTTTATATAAATTATTAAGGCCTTAATACTATTATAATAAAAGATTGTTGCCTGCTTTTTTTAATTAGAGAGATACTAGACCGCCTGTTAGGCGCACGCTACTACACAATATTAGATTTTAAAAATGCCTACTATTATTTAAGAATTAAAGCAGGAGATAAGTAAAAGACTACTTTTAAGACATAATATAAACATTTTAAATATTTTGTTATACTTTTTAGGTTTATAAACGCTCTAGTAAGCTTTTAAGCCTATATTAATAAAGCTTTAAAAGAATACTTAAATTATATATACGTAGTTTATTTAAATAATATTCTTATTTATACTTATAATAATAATATTACGCTACACTAGCGTGCTATATATGCTGTACTTAACTTTTTATAAAAAGCAAAGTTATATATAAACTTTAAAAAGTATATATTTACTTTAAGCAAAGTTTATTTCTTAAAATTTATTATTATAAAACGTAGTATTTGCGTAGATCTAGCGCGCGTTGCTACTATTAAATAGTAGCTTATACCTACTAATATTAAAGAGCTATAGTTTTTTCTAGAATTTATAAACTTTTATTAGCGTTTTATTAAGAACTACGCTGTAAAAATAGTACCTCTTACAGATATCTTAAAAGAAAAATAGGTATTCTACTAGAACAAGAATATATATGCTACTTTTATAAAGCTAAAGCAACACTTTATATATGCGCTTATTTTATGCTACTTTAAAAATATACGTATAATTTATATTAAAATAGAAGCTTTAACTTTTGTTATTTTAAGTATATTATCTTAACTTTTTAAATATAAAAAGTAGTATTTTATTATATTTTACTTTTAAAAACTACAAAGCGCTAAGCTAAACTATAAAATATATAACTTTAAACTTTTAGCTATTATATAAAGTTTTAAAAAATAGCAACACTACTTAAAAAGCGCTTAACACACTATTTGTGTATTAATGAATTATAATAACCTACGTTTTTTACGCGCTGTATAGAAGCTAAACTAGCGTTAAGCACACTAGGCTCTATATATAGAGGCTTTTAATTTTAAAGTTAAATACTGCCTAAGGTGTACAAACTCTATAGACAGACTATTAAAAAAAGTAAATTATAAATAAGAGAACTTGTTGTTAACTTAATTATTACTTACACTACAAAATAAACTTCTAGTAAAAGTAAAGTATAGTAGAATAGAAAGTTCTATAACTTAGTATAGCTAAAAAAGCGCATATAAAACGCATATAACTAATATTTATAAAATAAAAAGTATTTAAACTACTAGTGCTATAAAGTGTATACTATGCGTACTACACTCTCTAGCTAGAGTATTAGTTAGTAGTAAACTTATAATAGTAGAGTTAGAAGCTCTAATAGATAAACTGCGCTAGTTATAATAAAGGGACGCTTTTACTTTATAGTAGATTATAAACTTTATATAAGTAGTACGCACTTAAAATAGTAGTAGCGCGTAAGTATAGCGCGTTAATAATAAAAAAGTCCTAAAATATAAAAGTAAAATTTATGTTTTACTAAAATAAGCTATTAAGTAAGAGAATTTATTACAAAATTATAATATGCGTATATTAAGTTATTTTAGCAAATATAAAACTTATAAGCTTATTAGTAAGCTTTATTACTAGCTAGAGCTAGGCTATAATATTTAGAATTACGTAAAAACCTGTGTAGTATACTAAAGAAGTAAAGCTCTAAAATATAGTAAATCTAGTTAGTTATTACTATTACTAGTTCCTAATAAGATATTTAAAAAAGTAAGCTTTAATTTTATAATAAAGCTACTATTAGCAAAGAATAATAGTTTAAGATATATATTTAATATAATTTATGTAATTATTAACTGCTTTTTAAAAATAGCAATTTATAAACTTATAATAAAAATATAGAATATAAAACAGTTTGCAAAATTTTATTTTAAATATATTATTTTAAAATACAGAATTTAAAAGGGCATTATATCTAATTAGAATTTAATTTTTACTTTAGCGTTTTAGGTGAAAATATGCTACTAATTATAGGTAAAGTGCGGGCTAAGCACAGCTTTCTACTTATAAATAAATAAGTAAACTAAACGCTAAAACTAAAAAATAAAGTAATACTTAAAAATATTTACTTTAAAAAATAAAATAATTAAGTGTTACTTCTACTAACTATATAATTTGTATACAACAACTTTATCTATAAATTAATAAAAATAATACTTTTTTACGCAGTATATAGTAAGTATTAATTACTTATATTGCCTTCTAAAGATAGTAGGCTAGAAGAGAAAGTACTAGACGCTATAAATAGAGTGCAGCGCATACACAGCATATATATAATAGTAAAAAAATACTTTTTAGTAGCATAAGAATATTAATACAAATACTATAATAAAAAATATAAACTAAAGATCTTTTACTAAAGAAACTTAGTTTGCCTTAGCATAAAGAATATTAACCTAGCCTACTAACTTAGTAAGAAGCTTTTTAGCAAGTTTATAAAACTATTTTAAGTATAAGAAATATTTAGAACGTAAGCTTACTAACTATAATTATTACTTTACTATTATATTCATAATGTTTTCTACGTCTTTTTACTAGAATAATAAGAATTACGTAGTAGTTAAGAAGATAATACTTTAGCACTAGAAATTAGCTCTAAAAGTAGAAAAATATAAAAAGTTAAAAAAATATTAAAAAAATAAATTAAAAATAGCTAGCTAAAGTATTAGCTGTAATAAAAAGGCTATAATAAATTATAAAATACTTAAACTCTAGCATTGCAGTTTAAGAATATAAAAGAACTAATTAAAAAATATAAGTATAAGTAAAAATTATTATATTTTAAGCGCGCTAAAAGATTATACTCAATATTATTATTACGTGCTTAGGGCGCAAATAAAGTATTTAAATAAATAAAACTATAAGTATAAAAATAATTTACTTCTACTTATTATTAAAAATCTCTTTACTACTAGCACAAACTTTATTATTACTACTTATATTATTACTACTACTTTTAGTACTACTGTTATGCGCGTTACTTATACTTAGGGCATGCTTAAGAAGTAATATATTATTATTACTTAAGCTTTTATTATTATTTTTATTATTACTAGTAGGACTAGCAATTTTAGCTATATAACTAGTAATTAATTTAAGAGTAGCTGCTATATAGCGTTACTTTACTAAAATTAAGCTTAAGTAGTAAAGTAAAGTTATTAGCACCTAAGTAAGAACTTCTAAAAGAGTACTAGTATATATAGTAATATAGTAGTAGTTAGAAAGCTTAAAGTTAAATTAGTACTAGTATTACGTAAGCTTAACGCTAGTAGTAATAATAGTAAAGTTAGTTCTTAAAATATTAGTATTAGTAACTAAAGTATTAAAATAGAAGTAAAGTTAGTATTAATAATTTAAATGCTTATTAAGTAATTTAGGAACTTATTTAAATTAGCTAAAGCATAGTTAATAAAATAAAAAAACTTACTTTAGTATAACTACTATAGTTGCCTTTAGCATAATAGTTATTATAATAATACTTAGTTTTTTTATAAATTTTTTTTACTTAGTAATATTTTATATACAACGTAGGCAGGTTGTATATAAAGTAATAGAATTAATAGCTTTTTTAAGTATACTAAACTTGTATAGCTATATATTTTATAAGTAGAATTTTTTAATATACTTAAAATTTAGATAGTAAACTATAATAAAGATTAAAGCTTATTATTTAGTTATATAGTAAGTGCGCTAAAGTTGCGTGTTAAATATATTAATTAAAACAAAGATTATAAAAAATATACTAAGAATTCTCTTTATTGCTATAGCAAATATTATCTTTTATAAACTACTTATAATAATTATATACTTTTACTTTTACTTTTAAAATTTTAAGAAATAAATAATAAATTTAAAAGTTACTATAATAATGCTATAAAGACTTAAGCTTAAAGCTTATTACGCGCCTAAACTGCAAGTAATACGCGTCTTAAAAGCACCTAAGCTGCAAGTAACACACGCTCCTTACTAAACTATCTTTATATAGTCTAGAGAGTTAATTTAAGGCTATTAGGACGCTAGACTAGAGGGGGAGGCTCTGTTACAGATAGTTGCGTGTTAACTAGGTCCGCTAAACTCGCTTATTGTTAGCTTACCCACCTGTAATTATGCTTATAAGGGGCTCCTTACCTGCGAGGATACCAGCAGGTATTATTAGTTAAAATATACACACGTTATTATTCTAGAGCTATCTCTTACTATCTTCTGTGGTGTGAAGCAAATACTATTGCCTAAAGCTACCTCTTACATATATTTTACTTTTACTTTATGTGTCTATGCGCTAGAAGCTTTTAAAAAGTCTACTAGCGTCTTAGTAAAGTTATATAAGCTTTTTCTAAATTTTCTTACTTTTTTTTTATACTTTACTTAATAATAACTAGTAAGTCTTTTTAAATCTTAAAAATCTATCTTGTCTTAATAAAAAGCTATTATATACTATTATAAGCTATAATAAGCTAGTATAAAGTTTAGAAAGCTAACTTTAGTTTGGTAGCTTTTTATAACTTATTAACTTAGTTTTTTTTAAACAAATTCTGCTATTTCTACCTACTTTAGCTTTATTATAGCTTACTATAAAATACTATAAGTTAGAATAGCTTATATTAGCCTATATAATAGTAACCTTTTTTAAAAGAAATACTACTGAAGTTAATAACTTTTATATTAATATAAGTTATACATTTATATATTACTATAGTTATTGCGTTAACTTCTTTGCTAGTAAAAGTATTTATATATTTAACAAAGTTAACTACGTCTTTTTTATAGTTTATAATAATACTATAAAGCTTTTTAAAACTTAAATATATAAAATAACTTTAGTAAAAATATTTAGTATATAAAGTATTTTTACTACTAGTACTTACGTTAAAAGTATTATACTATAAGTTAATAAGCTATTTTTAGTTATTATAAAGTATTTTAGCTTATACTAACACAACATAGCTTTTTACTACTAAAATAAGTTTTTTTTATAGTATTAGTATCTTACTTAAGTGAATTAATACTAGTAAATATAAAGTAACTATTAAAACTTTTATTATAATTTAAATTCTACTTTTTAGAGAAAAAAGATACTAAAGCCTTAATACTATTACTAAAAAGTCTCTCTTACTTTAGATAAAATTAAGAGGCTTTAGGCTAAGCTAATTATATAAGCTTAGGCCTTAAATAAGAAAATTATAAAATAAGTAAACTATTATAAGTTATTTTAGCTTATTATACTTTATTATTAGCTTTATTAACTTTTTTTAGCTAGTATAAGCCTTAGGCAAAAAAGCTTTTTTTATATAATAGTACTATTTACTTTAGTTAAAATCTTAAAAGTAACTTATATTCAAACTTTTATTCTTATAAAAACTATACTATTAAAGCTAAAGCTGAAGCTAATAAATTTTTCAAAAAGTAAAAAATAAAAAAGCTAATTTTAAGTACTTTTAAGAAGGTATATATTTTATTATTAGCTATAATAAGCTATTCTAACCTAGTATAGTGTAAAATTACTAAAAGCAGCTATTTTCTACTTAAGTAAAAAGTATATTATATAAATATAAAGTTATTAGCTCTAAAGTCCTAATATGTAAGCGCTAAAAGCAATAATAAAAGTAGCTTAACTAATTCTATTAAAAAGCTTAAGTTCTAGATCTAGAAGGCTAAAAATAAAGTAAATAGACTTTAAATAAGTTAATATAGGCTATAACAGGCTACTTTAAGCTTTAATAAGTGCCTAAGACCTTTAGTATATATATATAGAATATACCTAAAAGGTGCTAGCTTCTAATAAGGCATGATAAGTTAGACTAGGCTATAATAGCCTAGTCTAAAGCGTTCTAGTAGATACCTTAATCTACATAAGTTAAATAATAATATAATTTTTTTAAGACTTAGTAATTCCTTACTAGTATAACTTTTTTTTTATAAACTTAGGCTATTTAGCTTTAATTATTTTTTAGTCTTATTACTCTATTACCTATATTATACTTTAGTAGGCTATACTAGGCTATTATAAGTTAAGTAAAGTAAAAGTTAAGTATATAAAACATATTCTTATTATTTTAAGCTAAAGTACTATTAAACACTTAATTAAAAAACATTTTATAAAAAGAAAAAATAAGTAAAAGTATACTTTAGTTTTTTTTTTAATTTACTTAAAGTTATTCTTTTTTTTCTTATAAAGTTATTTTTAACTTTTTTTAAGTTTTACCTTTTTAGTTTAGTAATATAAAAGTATATTATTTTTATTTTAGAATTTTTTAAGCGCTTCTATACTTAAGTTAAAACTATGATCTTAAAAAAAAAATTTAGAATAGCTTTTCTATAAAACTAAGTATTTCTATTAGTTAGCTTTATTTATTTTTCTTTTTAGTATATAATCTACTTTGTATATATTATTATTTAACTTTTTTAGAGTATTTATATTTTTTTTTAATTATAGTATTGTCCTTATTAAGTTGTATAGCTCTAATAATAAGGCATGAAATACTAGATAAATATTTTTTAACTTTAGCATATTTACTTTAAACGTAAATAGCCTAATTTAGGCTATAATACATTTAAGTTTTATAAACTTCTAGTTTTTTTTTTTAGCTTTGTTAATAATATGTGATAATTTAATACTAAGACTTAGTCTTATACTTTAAATATCATAAGTAACCTTTTCTTATTAGCATATACTTTTTAGTAGATATTAGCTATAATAATCTTTTATTTATATTTGCTTTATAAACTTAGTACTCTAAAGGTAGTTTATAGTTTTATAAAGCTTTCTCTATTTTCTAAAGCTATACTAGGCTATTCTACGCTAATTAGGTCTATTTTATAGTATACTTAAAAGGGCGTAGTTCTTATAAATATATAAATACTATTATTGTAAGCAAATTCTTTAATAGAGATTTATAAAGCCTAATTATCTTACTTTAAAGTATAGTAGTACTAAAAGTATTATTTAAATGTTTAGTTTTACTTTTTTATCTATCTATTTATTTATAGATAAAATGCAGACGTAAGAACTCTTTTTAAGTTTATATAATACTAAAAAGTATTTTAGTACTTTATATTTATTAGTAAGTCTTTATTTAAGATTATCTGCCTTAGTATACTATATAATCTAATTACTTTACGTATTTAAGCTTAAGCTTAGTTAGTGCTGTCCTAATTAGCTCTTACTAGGATATAATAGGCTATTTTAGTTAATTAGTATACTACTATAAGTATTACATTATATACTTAGCTTAATATCCTACTAGAAGGCAATTTTATAATAAAGTCTATTATTATGTACTCTTATAGCCTGCCTAGTAAAGGTAGAGGTTTAAGAGGGCTATAGAGCTTATAATACGCTAGAGTTAACTTCTTATAAGTAAGACAGTTGCAATAATACTCTATTATGTCTTTCTTTATACTCTTTTAAGTGTATTACTATTACAATCTTTTTAGTATTCTTTTAAAACTAAAATAACTTATAAGTAAGTTATTATAGTTTTCTTTTAGTGCTTATAGCTTGCTTTATATTGCTAACAACAGGTATCTAGGCTTATGCCCCCTTGTTTAGCATTGCTAGCACGCAATTAGTGTGTTGCATGTTTAAACAGAAACAAAGATGCGCAATATCCCTCTAACTAACTATCTTAACTAATAACTATTTACTACTAACTGCAACTTCTGTTGTCTTTGTTGCTATCCTAGCGGTGTTGCAGTTGCGGCGTTTCTAGCATGCGCCTATACTTAGATGTAAACATACAACAACAGTATTACTATCTAAGCACAGCTCTTTTATCCCTAAAGGCAACTTACAAAATCCTCCTGCTTATTAGTTTGTTCTAGCTACTTAATAGCTATTTTAACACGCTCTTACTCCTTATAGAGCTACTATAAGGTTTCTCTACTAAAGTTGCATTTGCGTAGGAGGAGATTAGTAAAATAATATACTATTACTGCACCTAGACTATTAACATGCGCAACATATTTAATAGACTTACTACTAAATAAGCTTTTTACAACCTTTATTGTAACCTTAACATTTATAATACTAAACGTATTAATAAAGTGTTAATAAATAATAGAATTTAACCTTTGCATTTACTTAATTACTATAAAAGCTACTACTAACAGCTTCTTTTTAACTAACTAAAGAGGCTACTTAACAAAAGTAAACGTAGGCTTTATAATTTACTACTATAGCTTCTTGTATAGTAACTTAGTAAGGTCTAACTTTACTTAATATAAGCTATTAGTCTTTGTATCAAATAAGAAGAAGAATAGTCTAAGTATTATATTGTTTGTATATAAGTTGTTTATATACAGTACTATGTAGTGTAAGAAATCCTAAAAGTAAGAAGTAGTAGGTAAGAAGCTTTTATAAAGTATTGCAAGCTCTTGCTGCAGTAACGTACATGTCCTTACCCTCCTCTACTTCCTTTACCTCCTCCGCCTCTATTGCAATCTTGTTGCTAGCTATAGGCTAGCAATCATTAGTAGAGGGCAGCTGCTTTTTACTTTTTTAGAAAACCCATTTTGACTACAACAACAACCACCACCTTTGATACCTTAAAAAATAAATAACTTGCTTTAAGTGTTAATAAGCTTCTTTAGGCGCAATAAGCTTATTCTCGGCTTAAATAAGCTATTCTAGTTTATTTCTGTATTAGATTTATCTAATATAGCTTTTATATTCTTATTACTAATATTATAGTCTTTTAGAAGTTTTAAATCTTTAAGTATAGTTTTGTTTACTTAGTTAAACTTTTTTAGTACTTTTTTTAAAGTAGCTTACTACTTTATTTACTTTTATTACTTAAGATATTTCTTATTAGTTATATAAAAGCCTTATTGTACTCCTATACTAGTTTTTTTAACTTAGCTATATAGTTAGAATAGTAAGATAAGCTATTTGTTAAATTAGTACTTTTAAGGCAGTAGTTTAGGACAAAATTATAGTGTGTTAGCACTAAGTATAACTATACTTAGTAGTAGCTAAAAAATTTAGTTTTTATAAACTATTTAAAGTTTTAATAATTTATTAAAATCTTAAAATAGATACTTTCTAAATAGTAGCGCTAGTGTTTTAACCTCTTAACTATTGCAAAAAGTTCTTAGTTATAAATATTATAATTATATTTAGCTACAATTAGTTTACGTAAATAGAAGTTAACTAGCCTTTATTATTTTATAGTAGGCAGTACTAGAATATATTAGCTTAAAATACTTAATATCGCACTACTAGAGGCGTCTACTTCTACTTTTGTCTTCCTATCTCTCTTAAAATGCGCTAGTATAAGTATATTTTAAAAAGAATTCTTAAGTTGTTAAAATGCCCTTTTTATTTTTTTACTAATATCTAGAGTTTAACTTTCTTTTCTTTTTATAGCCTAGCTCTTTCTAGCTAAGCCTAGGCTTTTCTAGGTTAATATAGTTAAGGGTAAAGCTAGCTTAAAGAATTTTTTAATAAATCTTCTATAATAGTTTATAAAACTAATAAATATCTTAATATCCTATACTATGCGTACAACAGGCTAATCTTAGATTATTTTATTTTTATCTTTGTTAATCTTAACACTATTTAGTATAGCTATATATTTTAAGTATTTTATATACTAAGTATACTATTTATACTTACAAAGCTTTATATATAGCTTAGCTTTACGCAATCTTTGCAATATATTTTTAATATAAATTTTATGTTTTTTTTTATTTAAGAGAATATTAGAATATTATCTAAATAGATAATATAAAAAATATTAACTAAGCTAGCTAGTATTTAGTTTATACAGGCTTAAAACTATGCAGAAGCGTTTATTAGGCTAAGAAGCATAATAGTATACTTAAAATAGCTATATTTTGTGCAGAAAGCTATTTTCTATTAATCTCTTTTTTAAATATATACTTTATAGTACGCTTTTTAAATATTAAGCTTAGTATAGTACTTAGCTTACGCTAGTCTATCTAACAACTTTATAATAAGTAGAAAAAAGTACTTATTTTTTAGTATAATCTTATTAAAACTATAATAATTTATATATAGCCTTATAGTACTGTCTTTCTTTTTTATAAAGAGTATTAGTGCATCTACTAAGGACTTAAATATTCTTATTTATTTTCTTGCTATATACTTTGTAAAGTATTTTCTTAATAGCTCTAACTTTATTCTTAATAAGTTATATAATAGTATGTGTAGTAGATTTATACTAGGTAGTAAGTTAATTACTAAATTTTATAGTTTATGCTTTACTAGGACTGTAAAGTTTTTCCCTAAACATATTTCTATATATTTAGCGCATTATAAAAGAAGCTAGCTTATTTTAGCTAATTTTTAGCTATTTTAGTCTATAAAACTTGTAATATATATATACACGTCTGCTGTAGAGTTACGTGTACTTTTTTTAAAGTTTTTAAATATTTTACACTAACTTTCTAAAAACTACTTACATTTTAAAACTTTTTATTTTAAAAAAATATACGTCTTATTATGTAGCTTATTTTTAAGTTATAAAAGTTAATTTATAGTAACTTAGAGTAAATTAAATACTTCTTTAAGTCTAATACTATAAATAAAATATATTATATTTTAATACATTTTTAAAAATTTATAATATTTATATTTACTTTAGTTATACTATAAATAATAAGCTTACTTTTATTTACTTTTTCTACTAATAGGGTAGGTAAAAAATTAATAGTTAAGTGTTGTTTTTTTACTAATATAGTAAATATAAAATTTAAATACTAGCCTTTATTAACTATAGCTTTTATAAGCTTTAATACCTTAGCTATATACTTTATAGTTAAAAGCTGTACTAGTTTAAGTAAAATTGCCTTACATAATATACCTAAGTTTTTATTCTTTTAGTAAAGAGTAATATAGGTAGCAAGGTAGAACTTAAGTTCCTTTACTTTTGGTCTTTTTTTAACTTAAGTATAGTAGTACTTTCTACTATTTTTTTTAGCTTACTTAGCTTATAGTAGTTAGACTTATAATATTTAAGTTTTTTATACTTATAATACTATAAAGTGCGTTTTTTTGTACTTTTTTTACTTAGTTTACTTTACTTTAAGCTATAATAGCCTCTTTTTACCTACTTAGTAGTTTATAAAGTTTTTTTTTATATTTTTCACCTTTTTTTAGTTTTATAGTGCTTTTATTCTCTTTTTTTCAAAGTATTGTAGTTTAAATTCTACTTTTTAAGCTTTTTACTACTAAATAAAGTTTATATATTTTTTTACTTATCGTAATGTTACTTATTACTTTACTAAAAGTAAAAAAAACTTTTTTAATATTTTAACGTAATACTACTGTGTATTCTAAAACTTTAATATTTAGTATATAATTTAAGCGTAATTCTTCTTAAAATAGTTTTATATAGTTTAGTAAGTTTATAAAATTTTGCTTTAAGAGTTAATATACTTATTTTTAATAATTATAAGCCTATTATTTATGTTTTTAAAGTAATTCTAGAGTGTTTAATATAACTTCTTTTAAACTAGCTTATTTTAGTATTTAAACTAGCAACTTTTACTTCTCTATAGTTTAATATACGTGCTATAGCATTTTTAGTAGTTCTAAGATATATATTGTTTTAAAGTTAATTTTTTAAGTTTCTTTTATAAAACTTTTTAGTATATAAAAAAAGGTTAAGTTTATAATTTTTTTTATTAGTTATATTACGCACAACTAGCCTTTAAAAATATATATAGTAGTTTTAAACGTAGAAGGCTAAATAATAAAGTTAAGTTAGTTTATTTGCTTAAAACTATATTTTTAAAATCTTTATTAAGTATACTTAAGTTTCTTAAAGTTACTTTATTATATATTTTTTTAAGTTTAGCTAACTTATATTATTTTAGTTATTTTACTTTCTATACCCGTAATTGTGCTAGTTCTTAGTTTAGAGTTGCTTTTTCTAAGCTATTTTAGCCTTTTCTAAGTACATATAAATATTATAGCGTGATTAAGAATTAAAATATATTACTTTTTTTATTTTTATCTGTTTTTTAGTTAGCAAGTGCCTAGTCTTGTTCTTTTTTAAGAATTAGTGCTAGTTCTAATAATCTTATCTTTTAAGTTTTTAAGTTAAATAATCCTTTCTTGTTGTTAGTAAAAGTATAGGCGCGGCTATTTACACGCGTAAACTAAGCACTTATTATATAGCATAAGTATATTTAAAAAAAAAAATTTAATGTAAGGCTTAATACTAAAGAGAGATATAAAATGCTAGAAATAGAGAAATAATAGTATATTGCCTATGTATAAAAGACGAATTAATATTATCTGGACTACAATATTGTATCTCTACTTATACTAGAGTAATCTAAGGTTATATAACTTATTTGGACCTAACTTGGCCTTGTCTGACCTTAGCCGTGCCGAACTGGTCCGGGCTAGCCTAGCAAGATGTCTAACTCTAACAGTAATTTTGAAACCTTGTTAAAGATCTTAATACAACAGCCTAGTTTTAGCGTTAAAATAAGTAAAAAAGCTAATTTTCTTAGTAATTTAACTTAAAGTATTTCCTAATACTATTACATTGATTTTCTAGTAAATTACTATTTAAGGTAATTGTTACACGGGGTTAGTCTACACTTATCTAGACTTAGTCTAGGTTAGGGCGAGGCTAATGTATTGAGTAGTCTGTGAGGTTTTGTAGGAGTAATTTTAAGTAGAAAAGAGTTATTAAGGTTAACTAAAGGTAAGTAATACTAATTCTATAAAAAATAGAATAACTAGTTAACAATCTATATAAAAGATAAACTATTTAAGTTAACTATAACAAGTGTAATAATAAGATTTATTATATCTTTATACTTATTGCCTTTGTTCTGTGTCCTTCTATGCCTTCTATCTAAGAGGGAGGTTAGGAAGAGCGTTAGCTTTTTTTTAAGTAGCGGCCTCCTAAAGGTCCTGTCTTAGCAAAATACTAATTACGTAATTTCTACGCCTTGCGTAGATTATTGCCTTTCAGCGTGTATATAGTTAACTTTTAACTTACTTTTTACGTTAAGAAGAGAATTCTTTCTATTACTTGTAATATTATTCTTCCTCTTAGGTGTATTATTTTAATACTTTAGATTATTGTTTTCCTGCGCCGCGTGTTAAGTTGCTAGCTATATATAAGGCCTTAGTACGCCTGTTATATTATATACTTTTTTTCTTCTATACTTTTCTAACTATACTTAAAGTTTTGTTATTCTATTAAGTTTATTTAACTAACTTAACTTAATAGTGTTAGGCTTAGGCTAATTGTATTTGTTAGTAGAAGAAAAAAATAACGTTTAATTATAAGCGCTATAAAGAGAAAAATCTTTGTTATTTTATAAATACTATAACTAGTTATTATGCTAGTTATATTTTTGTAAAAGTAGAGTGTAGTCTTTTTATTTTTAAAAAAAAGTAATAGAAGGTAAAAGCTAAAAAGTATAAAAAGTAGTTAGTAATTCTTTGTGCTAAAGTAGAGGTTGCTTAGCTTTGCTTAGAAGTTACTAAAACTAAGGCTTTAAAGCATTTTTATACTAATTATAATTATGTAATTTTAAGTCTTTAGGATTATATAAAGAAGTAAGCTAAGAGGAACTTTACCTCTAGTATAGACTTTCTAATAACTAAACTATTACTACTTAAATTATCAACTAACTTAGGTTAGTTATAAGCTAATACTTTCTTTAATCCTTTCTTTAATTACTTTCCTTTTTTTAAAAACTTAGTTTTTTCTTTTTTAGATGTCTTTAATAGTACTTAAGTACTTATAACTTATAGTTTATTAAAGAAAATTTAGTTTTTAAGTGTTTTAGCTTTTTAGCTATCTTTGCTACTTAACTAAGTATTTCTACTAACAACTAATTTTTTATAAGTTTTTTATTTTTTTAACTTTATACTTGTTATCTTTAAGCTTTATGTTAGTAGCTAGCTTAGTATCTAGAGGTGCTTTTTCTAGGAGTTTTTGGTAAAAGACAGAGTAGACGCGCATACCTAGTAGTAATTAAAGTTTATAGTTAATATTGCTTATTTTTTTTAGAATTTTAAATAGTTCTACTTAAAGGTTATTTAGTTTTCTGCTTAGTTGCTTAGTTTTTAAGTTCTATTGTAATAGGAAAACTATATTTTCTTTTTTAAAGGTTAATTTTTTAATCTTCTACTTATTAGCTACCTTAGCTATTATAAAGTTTCTATAAGCTATATTTTTGCTTAATTTTTTATATAGCTCTTATATTAAGTAGGCTTTATTGTCTACGCTTACTATAATACTTTTAATGTTTTTTAAATCTTAATAAGTAGCTAGCTTATATTTATAGTTTATATAGTATAGTAAGTACTTTGTAGTTACTAACTTTGTACTATTGTAGGCTAATTATGCTGTTAGTAAAAGTTTAACTTAGTTGTCTTATAGCTTATTAGCGTATATTCTTAAATACTATTCTAGTGTCTAGTTTGTCTATTCTGTTTAGCTATCTGTTTTAAGGTAAAAGCTAGTTAATAGCTTCTTTTTTACGCCTAATTTTGCTAGAAATGTGTTTTAATACTTAAACGTAAGTAGTTTATTTTAATTAGTAATAAACTTTTTAAATATTTTATGCTTTAATATTAGTACTTTTATAACTTTGTACGCGTAGCTTTTTACTATAACAGTTTCTTTTATAGGCATAAACTTTGCTGCCTTAGTTAATTAATTTATAATTACTAGAATAGTGTTGTAAGGTTAAGCTAATTCTAGTTCTAATAATTTTAGAAGCTTTTCTATTTATTTTTAAGGTGTTAAAGGTAGTAGTTGTTGTTGTAGTCAAAATGAGGTTTCCAAAAAAAGTAAAAAGCAGCTCCCCTCTACTAATTAGTCGCAAAAGTTAAAAAAAAGATTATGTGTAGTTAACAAAATTTAAACAGTAGGTAGATAAAGTCTACGCGCTAAGCGCTTAGAACAGAAAAGCTTAGACTACTAAGTAAAAATTAAAGTTAAAAAAATTTGCTAAAGGTACTAAAGAACAACACTAATTAAAATGTGTTTAACAGCAATTGCTAGCCTATAGCTAGCAACAAGATTGCAATAAAGATAAAGGAGGAGGGTAAGAACACATATGTTACTGCAGCAGGAGCTTATAATACTTTTATATAAAAGCTCTTTACCTACTACTTTTTACCTTTAGGGTTTTTTATACTATATAGTACTATATACAAATAACTTGTATACAAATAATATAATACTAAAACTTTTTTTCTTCTCTTTTAATAAAAAGACTAATAGCTTATATTAAGTAAAGTTAGACCTTACTAAGTTACTATACTTAAAGCTATAGTAGGTAATTATAAAGCCGGCGTTTACTATTGTTAAGCAGCTACCTTTATTAGTTAAAAAGGAGCTATTAGTAATAGTCTTTAAAGTAGTAAAGTTAGTGCAGAGGTTAGAATATAACTATAGTTAAGATATTTTTAATATGTCTAGTATTATAGATGTTAAGGTTATAACAAGGACTATAAAAGGCTAGTTTAGCTAGTACACTATATACACTGCGTATATTAATAGTCTAAGTATAGTAAAGGTGTATTACTTTAGTAATCTCCTTATACGCAAATATAACTTTAGTAAAAAGACTTAGAAGTAGCTTTGCAAGAAGCAAAAGCGTGTTAAAACAGCTATTAAGTAGCTAAGACAAACTAACAAGTAAAAAGATTTTATAAGTTGCTTTTAAGGATAAAAAAGCTATATATAAATAGTAATGCTATTATTATTTATTTACATTTAAGAATAAGCACTAAACGCTGCAACTGCAACACTGCTAGAATAGCGACAAGACAATAGAAGTTGCAGTTAGCAGTAAATAGTTATTACTTAAGAGGGTTAGTTAGAGGGATATTGCGCATCTTTGTTTCTATCTAAATATGCGACACACTAATTGCGTGCCAGCAATGCTAAACAAGGGGGTATAAGCCTGGATACCTGTTGTTAGCAATAAATCTTTTTTACTAAAAAGGTGTCTACAAAATGTGTAGTCACATCAAAAGGTTATCTTAAAAGGCCGAAGCTAGAAGCTTTACTATAAAGTCTATTATTATACTGCTTTATAGTTTTGTTAGTAGCTATAAGGGTTATAATAGGCTGTAGAGCTTATGTCTTTTAGGCTTATTCTAGTAATAAGCTAAATAGTTACTTAAAATATCCAATACTTTTGCTTGTAAGCTTAGTATTGTAAACACTTTAGCTAATTACTTAACTATTTCCTTAATTACTATATATCTATATTCTAGGAACTTGTACAGTTCTTTGATAAGACTTAATTTTATATATAAAGGTATATATATTTAATCTCTTTAAACTATATTTTAGTACTTTTGTTTATTTTGTAGTAATTTATTAGAGCTGTTTTCTTTAGGCTTAAACTGCTAGTTAGCTGCTTTTTGCTACTACTACTATTGTAGTGTTTTTACCTGCTTAGCTACTTTCGCTACTCTAGCTAGTTCTAGCTAGTTATAACATAGACTACTATCTAGCATTTTTTTAGATATAGCATTATAGAGTTCTTTATAACTTTTTTTACGTAGGTTAGATCTTCTGCTTAAAGCATCTACTACTTTGTTAAGTATTTTAGCGCAGTGTGTTATTTTAAAGTTAAACTAAGCTAATATCTTAGCTTATTAAACTTGTTGTTAGTTAAGTTTCTTTATTATTATAAACTCTGCTAAATTCTAGTAATTAGTAAAGACCTTAATCTAGTGTAGTCGTTCTAATAAATAGACTTCTTACTTTTTAAAAGAATTAACTACTTCAAGTAGCTTTTTATTGTAAATATTATAGTTAAGTTCTACTTTATAAAACTTTTTTTAATAGTAGAATACTAGTTTTTTATTTATTTAGGTACTGCTGTAACAATATAGCTTCAAGTGTATAATTTATCGCGTTAGTTTTAACTTACGTTTTTTATTTTAGGTTATATATTACTAGTATAAGTGCTTTAAGGAATATTTATTTAATTTTATTAAATGCTTTTTATTATTCTTTATTTTAAGTAAATCTTTTTTTTTGTAATTTTTAAGAGTAGTATAGTAATCTTTAAGTAATCTTTAATAACTTCTAATAGTAGTTAGCAAATCTTAAGAAAAATCATATGTCTTTAACTATTTTAAGTGTTAGCTATTTCTACATAGCTGTAATCTTCTTTAGATTTATCTTTACTCTCTTTGTAAATATTATAAAGCCTAATAATTCTATTTTCTTAATATAGAATTTGCACTTCTCTAGCTGTAAGTATAGCTTATAATTCTTAAGCTTTCTAAGCACTTTCTTAATATGCTCTACATGTTCTTTAAGCGTTTCACTACAGTATACTAGTATATTGTCTAGGTACGCTATAATTAAGATTCTAAGGTATTTATAGTGTGCATTATTAATAATTAATTAAAAGGTTACTAGTACGTTTATTAATCTAAAAAGCATAACTATTTATTTAAATAGTGTATACTTTGTTTTTAATACTATTATTTACTTATAACTTTCTTTAATTTTAATTTAGTAAGATTCTTTTTAAACATTAAATTTTATAAACTACTTAACTCTCTAGAGTTAATCTATAAGCTTTATTATTAATAGTAAGAAATATTAGTTTTTTTGCGTTATGCTATTTAACTTCTTAAAGTTAACACACAGTTGCTACTTCTTATTAAGCTTTTTTATAAATAAAATAGGTAAAGCTATTAAGCCTAATTTTAGTTAGATACATCCCTTCTTTAGATTCTTCTAAATATAATTTTTTAGCTTAGTATTATGCTTAAGCGATATTAGGTATATTAGTCTTAGGCTTAGCTTAGCTTTATTATCTAGAATAATCTTATAATTTTAATTCTAATAGTTTACTAGCTTTATAGCCTTATTTGTCTTAAACAGTTTTTTAAACTTATTAGTATAATACTCTTTTAGTATTTTTAGTAATAAGGGTTTTTTTTTGTAGTTACAACTTACCCTTATTTAAAAAAAATTATTTTTTAAAAGTTTTTTATAGAAATTTTTTTAATTTTATATAGTAAAATTTTGCTATATTTTTTATTTTAAGTTAAGCTTTAATTTGTTAGACGTATTATTTTGCCTACTCTAGCAACCTTGTATATAAGTTCTCTTTTAAGTATTATCTTTATTTACTAGTTAATAGCAGGGTTATAGGTATCTAGCTAGTTATAACTAATTAATATATCTAGTTCTTCTAAATTTATTATATTAATATTTATCTAGTACTTTATGCCTACTACTTATAGCTTTGTTAATTTAGTCTCTAACTGTATTATACTATCTCTATACTTTATAGGTTTCTTATTAGCTAGTACTATTAGGATTAGTTCTTTTTTAACTTAGTATAGTATATTGTGTTTTCTTACTACTTATAGGGAGATTATTATTTATACAGTTCTACTATTTATAAGCACTTATATTTTCTAACTATATATAAATATAGTTGTAAGCAACTGCTTTACTTAACTATTAGTATCTTGTACTTTTTTTAAAGTTGTTTCCGGTATGCTCTTACTAGTATAACTTTGTTTTTAGTAGTATTCTAGTTTTTTACCTACTTATTTTTTTTCCTAGGAAAGTAGCCTACACTATACTTAGTGCTATAGTGTATTAAGTAACTATTATTATAATAGAAGCTTTAATAAAAGTTTTAATAAAGTATTTCTTGTCTTAAAGCTTATGTTTTTAGCTTTAGCTTTTTTACTTTGTAAATTAGGCAGTCTACTGCCTTATAAATATTTAATAATCAAGTAATATAGTAGTAGTTATTTACTTCTTATAATTTTTTAAGTTATTATTAATAAAAGTTATATCTATTTTTGTATTACGTCTATAAGAGTTAGTTGTAGATCTTTACTTTTTTAGGTACATAAAAGTAACACTTATTTACTAAATATATATCTATCTACAGGTTTAAGTAGTAACACTTGTTTTAGTCTACTCTATACTTTTTTTTATTATTTTTATAAAACTTGTAATTGAGCTTGTAGTTATACTAATATAACTTTTCTTACTTTTTACTACTATTTACTTTTTTAGCTTTTTAGTTCTTAACTTTAGCTACTAGATTATTAAAGTAAAGTTGTTAGTATAATACCTAATACTTAACCTCTTTAGCATTTTTACTAGTAATTATAATTTTTTCTTAAATTATATATTTATTAGCGTAGTGCGTTATTGCTTTATATACTTAATATTAATTATTAGCTAATTATTTTAGCATAACTTTGTTTTTAACTTTTTAATCTATTAGCCTAGTCTGCTTAAAGTAAAAACCTTATTATTTAGCTTCTATCATAGTATAATTTTATAGCTGTTTATTAAGCGTGCCTTTTATAGAGGTTTAAGTTACTTAATTTATTATCTAGTTTTATTTAAACTAATTATAGCGTTTTTTATCTAATTATCTTAATCTTAATAGCTGCCTATTTAACTAGTTTTTTCTTATAGTTTTAGGCAAAGTGTTTAACTTTGCTATATTAAAAATATGCCTTATTATTATAACGCTTTTAGCATTTTTATTTTAAAAGGCTATTATGCTTTTTTTAAAGCTTTTTTGTTTTAAGCTTTTTTCAATACCTTGCTAGTTATAATAGCGTTATTATTTTTATTATACTTACTATATTGCTTTTTTATATTAGCTAAGCTAGGTTAAAAGTATTTTTTTTTTAATTTTATTATTTCTAAAGCTTATTATTAATACGCGTAGCTAGCTTAACTAGCGCGTATAGTATATTAGGCTTATTATAGTATATAAAGCTATTTTTAATATTCTCTTTTAAGCTTACTTTAAACTTAATTTAAAGTACTTTATTATTTTAATTAATTTATATTTATAGTTACTTAAATTCTACTATATATGCTAATACTAACATAGTCTACTTTAGGCAAGTAATCTTTTTCTCAGCCTAGTTCTTAGTATTTACTTTTTTAAAATTAAATTTTATTCTTTATTTAAACTTTATTTTACTTATAAATAAGGCTTATACTTTTACTTTAACTTTTTTATATTCTATATTTAGAAAGTAGTTATTCATATAAAGTTATATTTAGTTAAAAGCTTTATTTTTTATATATATACTTGCTATAAAAAAAATTCTCAGTTGATAAAGACTTTATTATACTTATAGTATAAATTAGTATACATAAGAAATATTTATAATTCTTTCTAGTTTTCTTTATATTTTCTAAGTAGTACTATCTTAAGTTTTTTTATAGTAATAAGTTATATATTTAAAGTAGCTATTAGCTAATTTAAAAGCTAATTAATTCTTTTTATTATAAAAGCTACTTACTATACTTAAATATAGGCCTATTGCCTAAGATTTATAATGTTTTAAGCACTAAAGTTGTTTTTAGTATTAAAGTTAAATATATTAAGTATTTTGTTATTTTTTAATGTTAGTTAACTTAGCGTAGAAAGTCTAAAAATTTAAGCTATATTATTTTAAGTAATTTTTTAAAATACTACTATAAATTTTAATTAAGTAGTCTATTAGTTAACTTATTTCCTAAAATTCTTTGTAGTTAAAGTATTATATAAAGTCAGTTTATACTTATTTAGACTTAATCTAAGTTAAAGTAAGGCTAATATATAAAGTAGTTTATAAAGTATTATAAAAGTAATTTTAAGTAAAAAAGAGTTATTAAAGTTAACTAAAAGTAAGCAATACTAATTCTATAAAAGATAAAACAACTAGTTAATAATTTATATAAAAAATAAACTATTTAGGTTAACTATAATAAATATAATTATAAAATTTATTATATTCTTTTACCTATTGCCTTTGTCATGTGTCCTCCTGTGCTTTTTATTTAAGAGGGAGATTAGGGAGAGCGTTAGCCTCTCTATAAGCAGCGGCCTCCTAGAGGTCCTGTCTTAGCAGGATGCTAATTACGTGATCCCTGCGCCCCGCGCGGATTATTGCCTTCTAGCGTGTGTGTAGTTAACCCTCAACCCACCTTCCACGTTAAGGAGAGAATCCTTTCTGTTACTTGTAACAGTAATAAGCTTATATAACATATATACAGTGTTAACTTACTATCTAAATTAAGATAAACTATAAGCTACAAAGAAGATGTTATAGGAGAAGTAAGTTAAAATAAATAATTAGATCTAATATACTATAAGCTTAATAATATATTACTTAACTAGCGCTTATATAAGCAACCTCTATTCCTTATACCCTTTAATTATACTTTAAGTAATTATAATACTACCCTCAATAACCTACTTAAAAAATGCTCACGTAACCTTATTAAATACAATTTTTTATTAGCGATTTTGATATGCTCAGAAAAAGTTATACTAAAATTCTTTTTGACTTTTTTTTTTCCTCTTAATTTGAGCGGAATTGTAGGGGCAGCCGTGCTAACTGAGCAGCTTTCGTAAGCAGCCTATCTTAAAGAAGATGTTCTTGGCTTTTCAAATCACTAACCCTTTTTGGTATAGCCCTTCTACTTATAGAATTATGAAGCTTTACAAACAATAACGGCTTTAGTCTTTCAAGACAACCTTTTAATGTAACTACACATTTTGTAGACACGTTTTTAGTAAAAAAAGATTTATTGCTAACTATAAGTATCTAGGCTTACGCCCCCTTATTTAGTATTGCTAGCACGTAATTAGTGTGTTACATGTTTAGATAGAAACAAAGATGCGTAGTATCCTTTTAACTAATTCTCTTAACTAATAACTATTTACTAATAACGATTTACTGCTAACCGTAACTTTTGTCGTCTCTATCGCTATCCTAGCAGTGTTGCAGTTACAGCGTTTCTAGCGCCTATACTTATATATAAATATATAACAATAGCGTTACTATCTAAGCACAGCTCTTTTATCTCTAAAGACAACTTACGAAATCCTCTTGCTTATTAGTTTATTCTAGTTACTTAATAGCTATTTTAATATGCTCTTGGTCTTTATAAAGCTACTATAAGGTCCTTTTACTAAATTTATATTTGCGTAAATAGAAATTAGTAAAATAAGACATTATTACTACATCTAGACTATTATATGCGTGATATATTTAACAAACTTACTACTAAATTAGCCTTTTACAACCGTTATTATGACCTTAACATCTATAATACAAGACGCATGAATAAAGTGTTAATAAATAATAGAATCTGACATTTATGTCTACTTAATTACTATAGAAGCTACTGCTAACAGCTTATTTTTAACTAACTAAGAAGGCTACTTAATAAAAGTAAAGCAGGCTTTGTAATCTACTACTATAGCTTCTCATATAGTAACTTAGTAAAGTTTAACTTTACTTATTATAAGCCATTAGTCTTTATGTTAAATAGAGAAAAGAATAGTCTAAGCATTATATTATTTATATATAAGCTGTTTGTATACAGTACTGTAGAGTGTAAGAAATTCTAAAAGTAAAAAAGTAGTAAGTAGGAAGCTTTTATAAAGTATTGTAAGCTCCTGCTTAGGCTAGCAAATAGGTTAGAGCAACCTATACTTAGGTTAGGTTGCTAGCTGTGAAGATCGTCTGTAGATAATCTGTGTTGGTTCTTAGGGAATAAGTGAGTGCGATAGACGGGGGTTGTACTAGCACGATTAGTAGATTAATGTAATAGTACAGGTAGTCGTGTTAGCACGTTTAGTAGAACAATGTAATAACACAAAAGGGTTAAGAATTAGGTAATCTTTAAATTGCACTTACAGTTAAACACACTAAGCTATAAGAGCTTAATGCCTACAACTATATACTAAGAGAGTGTTATACTGTCTTACAGAATCCTATGCTGTCCTATGCGTAGAACGTGTAGAATTTTATAGTACATTATAGGACGCATGTAACTTATCCTATAAAGAATTTCTGCTAAGGCCTGTAAGATTACGTGCCTAGTGCAGGGTAGCATTATCTATTAGCACGCAAAAGCTTGTCCTTTATTTAGGTAGTTTAAGATCTCTTTCTACCTCTATCTTTTATACATAGTCTATACCTTCTCTTTTCTTAAGTTTATAATACTATCCTCTCTTTCTACGTTCTTGTCTTTATAAACTAGCCTAATAGTTTCCTACAGTACTACTTATTATTACGCACTTACTAATTATATAAACAGTATTAGTTAACTTGCTATAGTTACTTATTAATATTATATTAAAAAGAGTTTACTATATTAGATGTCTTTATTAAAAAAAGCAAATAAAAATTGTTATAAGAATAAAGTTAAGAAGTGTGTTTTAGTAAAGGTACTATTGCTAGATTATTTATAGTTAGACTAAAAGTTAGCTTAATTAAAGTAGTAAAAGTCTAAAGCTAATATAGTAAAGTTAGTTATACTTAAGGCGTTGTTAGTAGCGCGTATAAAAAAAGATTATTTTTAGAAATAGTATAAAGTGCTAGCGCGTTATAAGTAGTAGTTAATAAATAAGTTAAAGAAATTTATTAAGGAAATTAAAGCTTTAAAAGCTGTAGAGAATATTAGCTATAAAGTTAGTATTTTAAAGAGTAGCCTAATGCTTAGTACGCTGTTGTTAAATTAGAGCGCGTTCTCTTCTACTTATTTAGAAGGTAATCCTACTTTTAACAATTTTTTTAGTAAGTTATATAGTACTATATAAGTAGTTAGCAACAATTTGTAAAGTTTATATTTAGTTTTTATATATTCTTGCTATTTAGGTATTTTAACTATTTAACTTAGTATTCTTTACTATTGCTTTATGTTTAATATGCAACAATTTTTTTAACTTTAAATTTGTTTTATTTTTATTTTGTAATAGAAGGTTTTCTAAAGTAGCGTTTCTAGGTCTACTAGTTCTAACATATTAATATAAAATCTTAAGTAGATTGTTGCATCTAGTAAAAGGTTATGTATATATATAACTAGCCCCTTTTAGTCTAGAATTAAAAATAGTCTAACTTTAATATTATTAAGTTTTTTATTAGGTTGTTTAGTGTAAAGATTTTACATAAGTAAATATGCTTTATCCCTCTTTTTTAGCTAAGGTGCTATTTTTTATTTTTAGTTAACATATAAAATGCTTTAGCGTTAAGCTTTCTTAAGTGTTGTTTTAAGTAACTTATGTACTATCTTTAGCTTATCTACTATTATAATAGCTGTTTTTATTTTTTAGCTTAGAAATGTTTATGTAAAAAAATTTAGGTATCTGTTATAGTTTATGTAAAAAGTGTTTATCTTATAAATTCTAAAATCTTATTATTGTATGCTATTTATACTATAAGTAGTAGCAATACTTAATTATTTTGCTATTAATTAATATATATTTTAAAATAAGCTTTTATTGTTTAATTTATTTATTCTATTAATCTATCTGTTTGCAAGTAATAAGCTATTAATAGCTTTTATTTTATTTTAATTATAGCGAATAGTGTTGTTTAAAAGTTAGAAGTAAAGAGCTTATCTTTATTACTAGTAATTAACTTTAGTATACTGTAGTGCCTAATAATTTAGTTATTAATAATATGTGCTAGCTATACTGCTATAAAATCTTTCTTAAAGGTAATATACTTAACTTATTTTATAAATTAATTAACTACTATAAGAATTGCGTTGTATAATACTTTAGTAATAAAGTTTTTTAAAACTAGTATGCTTATAATAAAGTTTATAAAGATATTTAACTATAGTGTATTAAGTAGCTTCATTACTAAAATTTCTTTATATAGTGCGTAAGTACTGTGCTTATTCTTTTAACAGTCTACGCATTTAGTAATAAAAAAAGTAACTTTATTTTTTATTTCTAGAAACTTAAAATTCTTTTTAATAAGTTTTATAGTTTAGGTAGTTCTAGAGTAACTATATATAGAGTTGTTATAATATTGCTTAATAATTATTTTTTGTAATTTTTCTAGTATATTAAGTATAATTTATAAGACTACGTTTAGTGTTTCTGCTAGTTTTTATAATTTATCTTTATTAATTTTAAGTATTAAAGTATTAATAATTTCTTTTATTCTTATAATATTGTGTTATTGGCTAAGAGCGTTTACTCTACTATTATTTTTTCTAGGTATATATATAATCTTAAACTTATACTATTTAAGTAATTCTAACTATTTTACTTATTATTAGTTAAGTACTTTAGTAGTTGTAAAGTTTACTAAGTTCTTATAATCTATAAATATTATAAGTTTTAAGTAGATTTTTATGTATGCTTTCTAATGCTATAAGTATATAATAAGGGCTAATAGCTCTTTATTATAGACGTTATATTGTTCTTCTAATCTAGAGAATTTCTATAAATAGTACGCAATTAGGTGCTATTTGCTTTTATATAGTTAGCTAGCGCAGCCTTTAAGTATAAAGTCTAATACGTTAGTCTTAAAGCGTAATAGTTGTTTTACTTAAAATATCTTAAAGTATAGTAGTTTTATACTTACTTTTTTAAGCATTTAAAAGGTGTTTTCTGCTTTCTTACTTTACTTAAAAGGTATCTCCTTCTTTATAAGTCTTTTTAACAGGATAGTAATTTTAAAGTAGTTTTTAATAAACTATTAATTAAAGTTTAAAATTTTTAAAAATAATTATATTTCTTTTACTGTTGTTAGTTGCAGCTATTTTTTTACTACTTATATTTCTTTCTTAATTATTTATACTTCTTATACTTCTACTATATATTTAAAGAAAGCAACTTTATTTTTGTAAAATTTATATTTTTTTAGTTTAAGTTAAAAGTTAAACTAGTTTAAGTACTTTAGTACTATATAAATATGTTTTATATAATCTCTTAAGTTCTTAAAGTAGACAAAAATATTATTTAAATATACTATAATAAAGATATCTAAATATGCTCTTAAAATGTTATTAATAAGTTTTTAAAATATTGCTAGGGCGTTTATAAGCCTAAATAGTATAATAGTATATTTATAGTATTTATATTATATTTAAAATGTTATTTTTTATTTTTTACTTTTCTTTATTTTAATAAAGTAGTATTTATCTTAGAGGTCTAATACTATAAAGACTTTAGTATAAGATAATTAGTTTTAAAGCTTTATAATATTTAGTAATAAGTATTAATTTTTTACTATAATATTATTAAGTTTCTAGTAGTTAATATATATTTTTAGTAGCCTATTCTTCTTTAGTATAAAGAGTATAAAGAATCCTGCTAGTAATATTAAAAGTTTAATATAATTTTTTTTTAATTTTTATTTAGCTTAGTTCTTAATTTTTTAAGTTTTATCTTTAATAATTAATAAATTATCCTAAAAAGTAGAGTTTGTCTTTTTTCTAGGATAATTTTATAGTCTTAAAGTTAGTATCTTAGTAAGGCTTTACTATTCACTACTTTTATAAAAAAGTACTAAAATTCCCTATACTTTTTTAAGATATCTAAAGTTACGCGCTTTTTTAAAACTCTAACTTTATAACTTAAAGGTGCTTTGCTAGTTTTATTAAGTTAAACTTTTATATTATAAAGCTGTTCTTAGTTAAAGTTTAGTATCTTTTAGTAATATTATAAATTTTCTTTTTATTTACTATTATAGTTATTTAATATGTAGGCTAGCTTATAGTTGCGTCTAGTTTATAGCACTTAAATAAGAACTTTTTAACTTTTAGTTAATTTGCAAATTATATTCTTATAACTAAGAAATTTCTAATATAATATTATAAGTAGCTAATCTAAAGACGTCTAAGTTTAATTTTTCTTTATATTTTTAAATGCTAAGTATTACTTTACTAACTTTATGCGTAATAGTTATCTTGCTTAGTATAGGCTAACTGTTTGCTATATATAGCAAGTAGAGTTTTTATTTTTTTAGTATTTATAAACCTGCTACTTGCACTACTTAAGAGGAAACAAAGTTAGCTGAAGAGCTAAAATCTACTAATACTATTATTTAATATTTGTTTAGCTTTACTAGTAGCTTAAGGAGGCTTAGAGAGTTAATTATGTTTATTGCTTTAGCAGTTTTAAGTATTTAAAGCAGCTGTTTAAAAAAGACTATATACTAAATTTATAGAACTTCTTAGTAACTATATATAGTTTATATTTACTATTAAAGTACTTATGCTATAAGAGCTAGTTGTACTCTTACGCACTAGTTCTATTTTTATAATTCTTTTACTATGTTATGTATATTTGTAGAGTCTCTTCTAAATTATTATATTTATAAAAGTATAAGCTATATTATTTGTTTTATATATATACTGCGCATTTATTATTTAGGTAGTTGTACTATAAGTACTTATGTTAAAGTATTTTTTTAGTTTTTTTAAAAACAATTCTAATTTGTACTTATTTAAGCAGTGTATAGTGCAGCTGTTATATATATATATAGTCTATAAGTACTTTGTGTATTCTAAGTTACGTAAATCTATTTAATAGTATATGCTAATATAGCTAGCTTTTTATACGTTTTGCTTTTAGCGTATTGCTTAAAGTTTTTTTATAAATTTCTTTTTTTTTAGTCTAAGAGCTAATGCGTTAGTTTATTCTAAAATACTTTAATATTTAAAGTTTATTTTATAGAAAATTATTATATAGATCTTAGTTAATAGTTGCTACTAGAATAATCTTTTTCTTTTATAGTTTTTTTAGTCAATTAGCATACTAGTAATATTTTATTAATATTTTTTTATAAAGTCCTATAAAGATTTTCTTAAGTTATTTGAGCCACCTTAGCAAAACATTAATTTTTTTAGCTAAGTTATTTAAGTATTATGTTTTTAAAAGTAGTAAGACCTATATATTAATATTTCGCTTATTTAGTGTAGTGTAGTACTTTTATATAGCTAGTAATAAATTCTTTTAGTTTATTAGCTTTTTTTATATAGCTAGTGTAGAGGGCTAGTAAGTTACTTAGAACCTAGCTATCTTTCTATAGTTAGTTTTGTTAGCTAGGGTTGCTTTTATTTCTTTATTAAGTATTATTTTAGAGATATTGTTGTCTAAGGCTTTCTTTAAAGTAATTATAAAGAGGTTATTTAAACTATTAATGTTTGCCTAGTCTTGTCCTTAGACTGTAATAGTAGGTTAAGTAATAATGTTTTATTTTTTTTAAAATTATTGCTAAGTACTATATAATAAAAAATATTTAACTATTATGTTACTTTGCCTTAGCTCTAGTAGTCTTACTTTATATAACTTTCTTTGCTATATATATAGTAAGTAATCTTTTTTTACTATTTTTATTATTTTAAAACTTATTCTTCTTAGGTCTCTTATTAAAGTTATTAAAGTATATAAGCTTATAGCTATTAGTTATACAATATTTTAGAATTCTCAAGGTGTTATTTTGTTATTAACCTTAGTTAAAGTATAGACGTTAGAATATTTAATAAAGTTAAGTATTTATATTTCTAGGTATATAATTTTTTTATGTAAATATTTATTTTTCTAACTTTAGCTTATAAAAATTATTATATACTTGGATAGCTTTAGCTATAAGTTTATTAAGCATGTTAAAAGTAGCTTTACTTTATATAAGTTCTACTTATATAGCTAGTTTAAGACTTTGTTAGTACATCTACATTAAAGCATTATTATTCTATTTAATAACTATTTAGTACTATTAAGACTTTATTATATAATTAGCTATAGAGCGCGTTTATTATAACTTTAAATTTTTTATTCTATTACTACAAATTTCTTAAAAAGTAAAAATACTTTTTTTTTCTATTTTAAAGTTGTCTTAGTTTTTAATAAGTGCTTTCTTAATATTGTTATTAATAGTAATATCTATATATCAATAAAGAATAAAATTTGCTTATTTTTTAGTAGCTTTTTATAAAAACATAAAGGCTTATATAACTATATTATTATTGTTAATTTTAGTCTTTTTAATATAAAAGTATTTATTAACTTGAAGTAACTATGCCTTAAGCTTATTATAGTTACTATAGTAAGTTTTAAGCTTATTAGCACGCGTAGTTGTTCTTATAGTTAAGGTGTTAGTAGAGGTGTTTATAGTAGTATTATTTATTTTAAAAGTGTTTAAAATGTAAAAATTATCTATAGATAATCTATATTAGTTTTTAGAAAATAAGTAAGTATAATAGACAGGGGTTATACTAGCATAATTAGTAAATTAATATAATAGTAGAGGTAGTTATGTTAGCACGTTTAGTAGAATAATATAATAATACAAAGAGGTTAAGAATTAGGTAATTCTTAGATTGCACTTAAAGTTAAACATACTAAGCTATAAGAGCTTAATGCTTATAACTATATACTAAGAAAGTGTTATACTGTCTTATAGAATTTTATGCTGTCTTATGCGTAGGACGTGTAGGATTTTGTAGTACATTATAGGACGCATGTAACTTGTTCTATAAAGGATTTCCGCAAAGGTCCGTGGGATCACGTGCCTAGTGCGGGGTAGCGTTATTTATTGGCACGCAAAGGCTTGTCTTTTGTTTAGGTAGTCTAGGATCTCTTCTTGCCTCTATCCTTTATACATAGTCTGTACTTTCTCTCTTTTTAGGTTCGTAACACTAGCCTATGGCTGGCAATCGCCGTTGAACACGTTTCAATTGGTGTCGTTTTTTAGTACCTTCAGCAAATTTTTTGACCCTGATTTCGCTCGGTAGTCTGAGCTTTTCTGCTCTGAGCGCTTAGCGCGTGGACCTTATCCACTCACCGTTCTTTTTTTTTGACTTTTGCGTCTAATTAGTAGAGGGTAGCTGCTTTTCACTTTTTTGGAAACCCCATTTTGACTACAACAACAACCCCACCTTTGATACCTTAAAAATAAATACTTGGGTTAGGGTTGGGTTAGAATCGCATAGACTAGTAGTTGTGGTTAGGTCGCACAAACGCGTAGTTGTGGTTGTAGTTAGGTTGCATAGACGTGTGGTTGTAGTTGTAGTTAGGTTAAGGTTATAACTAAATTAGTGCTTACTTAGCTTATTATAGCCAATTATCACAGGTATAGAATAACCTAACCTCTACCTAACTATTTGTTTTTTAAGGTGTCAAAGGTGGTGGTTGTTGTTGTAGTCAAAATAGGGTTCCAAAAAAATGAAAAGCAGCTACCCTCTACGAATTAATTGCAAAAGTAAAAAAAAAATTATGTGTAGTTAACAAGATTTAAACAGTTAGTACATAAGTTCTAGGAGGAAAGCTTAGAGTACTAAGCGATAATTAGGGTTAAAAAATTTTGCTAAGGTTCTAAAAAACAACACTAGTTAAAACGTGTCTAATAGCAATTGCTAGCCCATAGCTAGCAATAAGATTATAGTAGGATTGTAATAAGATTGCAATAGGATTGCAACATAATGCGATAGAGAAGGGAAAGAACACGTACGTACTGCAGCGGGAGCCTGCAATACTTTATAAAGCCGCTGCGTCTTACTTACTGCTTCTCATCTTTTAAACAGCACTGCATATAACAATTCGCATACAATACAATACAATAGCGTGCAACCTCCGCAGCGAGTATCTCCTTATTCTAGGCTCTCTTCTAAAAAAAAAGCATCCTTTGCTACCGTCTACCCAGCACCCGATCTAGTCCAACTCGAACTGCTCATGCGGACACCTGAATTCATCGAGTATCTCAAAACTCAACCACCTAGCTAGACTCCTTAGTTCATAAAAATCTCTACCTAACTATAACCTAACTATAACTACAACTACACGTTTGTGCGACTTAACTATAGCTACAACTACTCTTTTTTACGCACAGACTAGTGGTTGGGGTTAGGTTGTGGTTAGGTTAGCTTATGTAAGACCTAACCACGACCTATGTCACGGATAGTTGCGTGCTGGCTGGATCCGCTAAACTCGCTTATCGTTAGCTTGCCCACCTGCAATTGTGCTTATAAGGGGCTCCTTACCTGCGAGGATACTAGTAGGTATTATTACTTAAAATATACACACGTTATTATTCTAAAGCTATCTCTTACTATCTTCTGTATTGTAAAGCAAGTACTATTGCCTAAAGCTACTCTTTATAGTATAATACTTCCTCTTATAAGCTAATAGTCTAGAGATAGCTCTCTTAACACAATCTAATACTTAAAGTAATTAAGAGAGCTAAAGCCTTACTATATTTAAACTCTCTAATTTTTCTTAAACTTTATTAAGGCCTGCAACGCCTAAAGAGCCTAGAAAGTATACTTAAAACGTATTTATAATACTTAAAAAGCGTATTAACACTATAAAAAAGTAATATATTAAACTTTAATCTTTACAATAATTATAAAAGTTAAAAGAAAGTAGCATAGCTAAAAGAGGTAAAATAAAAAGAAATTTTAAATATACTAATACTACTAATAATATTATTCTGCGCGTAGAACGTACTAAAAGCAACACTTACTATATATATATAATATATGTTAAAACTTAAAGACTTAGCTAAATACTAAGGCAAAACTTTTAAAAAATATTTTAAGTTTACTTATTTTTACAAAGTAGTATTTTAGCTACTACTATAAAAATTTAAAAGAAATAATAATAAAGTAATTTAGGTAATACAGTATTTTAAAGTAAACTTTTAAGAAAAAGTACTAACTTAAAACTACTTTAAGTAATATATACTTAACTTACTTTTAAACTTTATTAACTATAGCTTTAAAGTAGTAACTATATATATATATACTATATAGTAAAAGAACTAAACTATCTAATTATTTATAACTTATTTTAATATTTTTAATAATTAACTTTTAATATATACTAAAGTGTAAAGAGTTTAGTACTTATTTATAAAACTAAAGCCTAAACTATAGCATATAATTACTAACTACTATTAAATTATTATAACTAGAAAAAACTTTATTATACTTAAATTTAAACTTAAATAGAATCTGCGTAAAGTACTTATTATATATAATTTGCTTTACTAAAGCACTTTTATAAAAAAAAAAAAATTTTTAACTACTATACTAGACGCACTTAAAAAGCATAAAGATAGTAATAATATTATATACTTTAGGTACTAAAAAAAAAGACACTACGCTAACTAGTGCTAAA
Source organism: Alternaria gansuensis (assembly GCA_009289805.1). Taxonomy (NCBI): domain Eukaryota; kingdom Fungi; phylum Ascomycota; class Dothideomycetes; order Pleosporales; family Pleosporaceae; genus Alternaria; species Alternaria gansuensis. The sequence continues at coordinate 7,291 of WBOK01000040.1, read as the reverse complement.
GTAGCAACTTTAATAAACTTAGTTAATATAAACTAAATAAAAAAAAGTTAAGCTTTACTATAAACTTAAAGTTAGTAAAGTATATACTAATAAATATTTTACTAAAAATACAGTGCGTGTGCTACGGACGTTTAGCAACTATAGTAAAGAAAAAACTTAAGATTATTTTAAACTTATAAGTAGATATTAGCTTTATTATTTAAAAACAGCTGTAGAAATAAATTTAAAACTTATTTAAAATATAAAACTTTCTTACCTAAGTTAAATTAAACTTTAAAGGCAGAATATATACGTAGTATATAAGCTCTAGCTATAATTAATAAATAATAATAGCGTAAAGCGCATTATAAAGATTACTATATATAAAGTAAATAAAAAAAGTATACTACTATTACTTAGTAATTTCTTTTTAAGTTAAAAAAGTATTTATATTAACTATAAAAAGTAGATATAGTGTTAGAAATATATAAAAGTAAATATTAACTTAGTAGCTACTAAATTATTTCTAAAAAATACAAGACTTATAAAGTTAAAAACTTACTTTTTAAAAGTACTTTAAAGTAATAGCATAAGTATTAAGCTTAAAGTATATATGCTAAATATATTTATAGTATAAGTATAGTGTATAGTTAATATATTATAAAATTATGCTAATATTTTTAACAACAAAGCTACTAAAACCCTTTTATAACTAAAAAGCTTAGATTACGCAATTTCTATTTAATAAAAAAAAGAATCTTTTTATAAGCTTTTTTATACTCTTTTTTTTTATAAGCTTTAAGTGCTTTGTAATATATTAAAAAAGTACTAAAAAAATTAGATTTACTATAGTACTAGCCCTACGGGCGCTTTAATATTATTTATACTTAAGAAAAATAGGACTTTTTGCCTTTGCGTTAATTATTAGAGTTTTAATACTATTATAATTAATAATTGTTGCTTACTCTCTTTAATTAGAGAATTCTAAACTACTTATTAAGTATATATTACTATACTATACTAGATCTTAAAGACGCCTACTATTGTCTAAAAATTAAGGCAAAAGATAAGTAGAAGACTACTTTTAAAACATAATATAGACATTTTAAATATCTTATTATACCTTTTAGGCTTACAAACGCTCTAGTAGGTTTTTAAGATTATATTAATAAAGCTTTAAAAGAGCACTAAAATTATATCTACGTATTTTATCTAGATAATACTTTTATCTATACTTATAATAATAATATTGCGCTACAATAGCGTGCTATACGCGCTATACTTAACTTCTTATAAAAAGTAAAGTTATATATAAGTTTTAAAAAGTGCATATTTACTTTATATAAAGTTTATTTTTTAAAACTTATTATTATAAAAAGTAGTATTTGCGTAAATCTAGCGCGTGTTACTACTATTAAGTAATCGCTTACACCTACTAGTATTAAAGAGCTAAAGTCTTTTCTAGAATTTATAAACTTTTATTAGTGTTTTATTTGAAACTATACTATAAAAACAGCACTTTTTACAAATATTTTAAAAGAAAAACAAATATTTTACTAAAATAAAGATATACATGCTGCTTTTATAAGGCTAAAGTAACACTTTATATATATACTTATTTTATGCTACTTTAAAAATACACGTATAATTTGTTTTAAAACAAATACTTTAACTTTTACTATTTTAGGCATATTATTCTAACTCTTTAAGAATAAAAAGTAGTATTTTGTTGGCTAAACTATAAAGTATATAACTTTAAACTTTTAGCTATTATATAAAGTTTTAAAAAATAGTAATACTACTTAGAAGGCGCTTAATACACTATTTAAGTATTAATAAATTATAACAACTTACGTTTTTTACGCGCTATATAGAAGCTAAACTAGCGTTAAGCACGCTAGGCTCTATATTTAAGAGCTTTTAATTTTAAAGTTAAATACTGCCTAAGGCGTACAAGCTCTATAAACAAACTATTAAAAAAAGTAAATTATAAATAGAAGAACTTATTGTTAACTTAACTATTGCCTATATTATAGAACAAACTTTTAGCAAAAGTAGAGTATAGTAAAATAGAAAGTTTTATAACTTAGTATAGCTAAGAAAGCACATATAAAACGCATATAGCTAATATTTATAAAATAGAAAGTATTTAAACTACTAGTGCTATAAGGTATATACTATGCGTACTACACTCTCTAGCTAGAGTATTAGTTAGTAGCAAACCTGCAATAGTAGAGTTAGAAGCTTTAATAAACAAACTACGCTAGTTATAATAAAAAAACACTTTTACTTTATAGTAAGTAATAAACTTTATGTAAGTAGTACACACTTAAAATAGTAATAGCGCGTAAGTATAACGCGTTAATAATAAAGAAGTTTTAAAATATAAAAGTAAAATCTACGTTTTACTAGAACAAGCTATTAAATAAAAAATTCTATTATAGAATTATAATACGCGTATAGTAAGTTATTTTAGCGCACGTAAAACTTATAAGCTTATTAGTAAGCTGTATTACTAGCTAAAGCTAAGCTATAATATTTAAAATTATGTAAAGACCTATATAGTATGCTAAAGAAGTAAAGCTCTAAAATATAGCAAATATAGTTAGTTATTACTATTACTTATTTCTAATAAGATTTTTAAAGAAGTAAGCTTTAATTTTATTATAGAGCTACTACTAGCAAAGAACAGTTTAGGCTGTACATTTAATGCAATTTTTGTAATTATTAATTACTTTTTAAAAATAGCAATTTATATACTTATATTAAAAACATTAAATATAAAATAGTTTATAGAATTTTACTTTAAATATATTATTTTAAAGTGTAAAATTTAAAAAAGTATTATATTTAATTATAGTTTAATCTTTACCTTAGTATTTTAGACAAAAATATACTACTAATTATAGGTAAAGCGTAGGCTAAGTATAGCCTTCTACTTATAAATAAATAGGCAAACTAAACGCTAGAACTAAATAATAAAGTAATACTTAAGAACATTTACTTTAGAAAAACAAGATAATTAAGTATTACTTCTACTAACTATATAATTTGTATATAATAACTCTATTTATAAATTAACAAAGACAATACCTTTTTACATAGTATATAGTAAGTATTTATTACTTACGTTGCTTTCTAAGGATAGTAAGCTAGAAAAAGAAGTACTAGACACTGTAAATAAAGTGCAGCGCATATATAGCGCATATGCAATAGTAAAAAAATACTTTTTAGTAGTATAAAAATACTAACGCTAATATTATAATAAAAAATATAAACTAAAAATCTTTTACTAAAAAAATTTAGTTTGCCTTAGTATAAAAAACGTTAGCCTAGCCTACTAACTTAGTAAAAAGCTTTCTAGTAAGTTTATAAGACTATTCTAAGTATAAAAAGTAGTTGAAATATAAGTTTACTAACTATAACTACTACTTTACTATTATATTTATAATATTTTCTACGTTTCTTTACTAAAGCAATAGGAATTGCGTAGTAGTTAAGAAGATAATACTTAAGTACTAAAAATTAACTTTAAGAGTAAAAAGATTTAAAAAGTTAAAAAGATATTAAGAAAATAAATTAAAAATAGCTAGCTAAAATATTAGTTATAATAAAAAAGTTATAACAAATTATAAAATACTTAAACTTTAGTATTATACTTTAAAAATGTAAAAGAACTAATTAAAAAATATAAGTATAAATAAAGATTATTACATTTTAAGCGCGCTAAAAGAGTATACTAGATATTATTGCTGCGCCCTTAAGGCGCAAAAAATTAAGTATTTAAGAAAAGTAAAATTATAAGTATAAAAGCTAACTACTTTTATATATTATTATAAATCTTTTTACTACTATTACCTATCTTATTATTACTACTACTTTTAGTACTACTATTATAAGCGCTACCTGCGCTTAAACTATGCTTAAAAAGTAGCTTATTATTATTACTTAAGCTTTTATTATTGTTATTATTATTACTAGTAGGACTAGTAATTTTAGCTATATAACTAGTAATTAACTTAAAAGTAGCTACTATATAGCGCTCCTCTACTAAAATTAAGCTTAAAAAATAAAGTAAAAATATTAGCACCTAAGTAAAAACTTTTAAAGAAGTACTAGTATATATAGTAACGTAGTAATAGTTAAATAGCTTAAAGTTAAATTAGCGCTAGCAGCGCGTAAGCTTAATACTAGTAGTAATAATAATAAAGTTAGTTTTTAAAGTATTAGTATTAGCAACTATAGTATTAAAATAAAAGTAAAGTTAATATAATTAATTTAAACACTTATTAAGCGCCTTAAAAACTTATTTTAATTAGCTAAAGTATAGTTATTAAAATAAAAAAAACTTACTTTAGTATAACTACTATAGTTACTTTTAGCATAATAGTTGTAAAAATATTACTTAGTTTTTTTATAATTTTTTTTTACTTAGTAATATTTTATATATAACGCAAGCAGGTTGCATATAAAGTAATAAAATAAATAGCTTTTTTAAGTATACTAAACTTATATAGCTAAGCATTTTATAAGTAAGACCTTTTAATATACTTAGAATTTAGATAGTAGACTATAAAAAAAATTAAAGCTTAGTATTAAAGTATATAAAAAGTGCGCTAATATTACATATTAAGTATATTAAGTAAAATAAAAACTATAAAAAATATACTATAAAATTTCTTTCTTACTATAGCAAATATCACTTTATATAAACTACTTATAATAATTATATACTTTTACTTTTACTTTAAAAAAATTTAAAAAATAAACAAATAGAATTTAAAAGTTACTATAATAATACTATAAAACTTAAACTATAAAGCTTGCTACGTATTAAACTTATAAGTAACACGTATTTTAAGCATATATAACTTATATATAAAATACGTTCCTTGCTAAGCTATCTTTATATATAATTTAGGAAGTTTTAAGTTAAGGCTGTTAAGATACTAGGCTAGAAAGAGAGGCTCTGTTACGGATAGTTGTGTGCTAGCTAGATCCGCCAAACTTGCTTATTGTTAGCTTGCCTACCTGTAATTATGCTTATAAAGGGCTCCTCACCTGCAAGGATACTAGCAGAATATACACACGTTATTATTTAGAGCTATCTCTTACTATCTTCTGTGGTGTAAAGCAAGTACTATTGCCTGAAGCCACCCCTTACAACCTAACCCTAACTTATTTACTAGCCTACTCCTGCTATAGTAACGTACGCGTCTTTACTCTCCTTTACTTTCTCTACCTCTATCACAATTTTGTTGCTAGCTATAGGCTCGCAATTGCTGTTAAACACGTTTTAATTAGTGTTATTTTTTAGTACCTTTAGCAAATATTTTAACCCTAATTTTGCTTAGTAGTCTAAGCTTTTCTGCTCTAAGCGCTTAGCGCGTGGACCTTATTGTTACGACCTGGCTACGAACCCAAGTCTTACAGAGAACTATCACGACCAACGAACCAAGAACCAGATGGCTGCCTGCCAGGCTACCTACCAATCGTGCTAGTACAACCCTCGTCCATCGCACTCACTCATTCCAAGAGAACCAACACAGATTATCTACGGACGATCTTCACACTTATCTACTTTATTTCCTTAACTACACATAATCTTTTTTTGACTTTTGCGACTAATTAGTAGAGGGCAGCTAGTTTTTACCTTTTTAGAAAACACATTCTAATTACAACAACAACAATAACAACAACTACCACCTTTAATTCCTTAAAAATAAATAAAAATAATAACTTTTTTAATTTCTTTTTTTTAGTTACCCCTCTGTATTTTATTCGCAGTACTCTTAAGATCAACTAAGTAGTAGCTTTAATAGCTGTTATTAATAAGTAGTTAATATCTACTTATAGTATAGCTCTTTGTATAGATATTAAAGTACTTTAACTATATAAAAGTAAGCTAATTGTTTATCTAGCTATTAGAACTAACTTTAAGAACATAGTTAGTAAGTAAATTCCTAAATTAAATGTTAATAAGCACCTTGCCTACAAAGATAATAAGGAGTAGTATTTAGTAACTTAACGCGCCTACGCCTTAGATTACAGTAACCTACTTACAGTTGCCTAGCTGTATTTGCTTTTTTTACTATATTTTTTAGAGGCTGTAATAACTAGCTATAACAAAATTCTACTAATTATAAAGCTAGCTTTATTGAATTGTAATTGCTATTATCTACATTTCTCTACTTGTTCTTTGTCGCCTAAACTAAATTAAACTAGCGCTAGATGGCCGCTAAGTCCTAATAGACAGCTTGCTAGTAATTATAAGAACAGCTTTAGCGCGTAAAAAGCTTAGAAGTTTGCTTAACAAAGTTATTAACTTAGTTTTTACTAATAAAGTTACTCTCCTACTTAAGTAATAGTCTATTAGCTAGTACTTAAATATTAGCTTTTCTAAATGTAAATTCTTGCGTAGAATTTTTAAAAATACGCTTAACTATAGCCTTCTCTTCTAACTTATTCAAGCGTTTTAAGTTTAGTTTATAGTTGTATTAGAAGCCTCTTTTAGCGCGTTAGTAAAATAAGGTTCTTTAAAGCACGTTATAGATATAGTTAGCACGTTTTTGGCATTAAACCTGTTGCGATTGAAAATTAAAAAGAGTAAACTAAAAATTTAATTTAGTATAAGAAATTTAAAAAGTGTGTTGTTAAGATATAACGTATTGTAGTGTCAACGTTGACGCGCTAGTAGGGCGTAGGCCGCTCGCTTAGGTGGGCCACTCGCTTGTGAACCACGTTACTTTTTTAATTTGTTGGAGAGTACTTAGAAGTAAAACCTTAATATAAGTAGATAGTATGGGCAGTACAAGCAGAATAAAAGCAAAACAAGGCGCATTAAGTTAGAAGGTAATTTATAGTTTTATTTTACTTTTTATTATTTTTGTCTAAATATGCTAGAGCGACACACTAATTGCGTACTAGCAATGCTAAATAAAGGGGCATAAGTCTAGATACATGTTGTAAGCAATGATTCTTTTTTTTTTACTAAAAAGGTGTCTACAAAATGTGTCTTTACATCAAAAGGTTGTCTCAAAAGGCCGAAGCTAATGGGATACTACTATACCGGCACTACTGCGTAGAGTCGTGGTTTCGGCGGAATCTAAGTCATTCGCTTACAAACTACGTTAGCTAATACTAATCTGCAATAGAACAAGGCACAGTTCTCAAGCAAGTAGATTGCATTGGCTTTTCGAGCTAGAGACTCCATGTCCAAATTATGCGGGTAGGCGCTACGTTATCAAGACAAGTTCATGAATTCTAGCGTTACCCCAAGAAATGTCCCTTCCCCCCCTCCCCCCTCCCCCCT